>JARK01000179.1:101148-113042 GCA_000688135.1 Ancylostoma ceylanicum | reverse complement strand
CCGCAGCCAAAGGCAGGTCTTCACCCTCTGGAGGTTATGGTCAGTACTTGGTGTGACCGTAAAGACACCATACATTGCTAGGTACTGCCACGCTACAACGCGCTCACGGTAGACCTGTACTGTCAGCAGCTGCATAGAATGGCCGCAAAAATTGCAGGAAAGGGTCCGAATTACGGCATGATCCAATTCCTGCGCGACCCTGCTCGTCCACCCTTTATAAGAGTGGCCCGCCAGAAGCTACTCGACTTTGAATGGGAAGTGCTGACCTCAGCACTGTACAGGCCTGGTCTTGTGCCAAGAGATTATCAACTCCTCTTGACTCTGTCCAATGCCTTGCAAGAGAAAGCGTGCGATGATGAAGATGACTTGGATTGCTGGGTGAGTAACTTTTTCGAGCCAATGCCAGTTTAGTTCTAAGCCGATGGCATCGAAACGCTTCCCGAAAATAGGCAAAGATTGGTAGTACATGATGGTTATTTATACATTTCTCCATGTGTTTTCCTTTTTCTAAAAAGTCAATAGAACATGATGTTTCAAAAACCGCGAGAACTTTCCCTACAACCTATATATTTCGAAGGTAAAAAGACTGTCGATGGTGGTAACCTATGAGTGAGACGGCTAGCACCGTTATCTTTCTGTTGCACCTATCGCTGAGCGTTATACTCACAGCAGTTTGTTTGGAACATGGATAATTGAGAGAAAAGGAAGCAGCCGGAATTGGTTCCATCTAGTAGCCCACAATAATTGCTTCACGCTTGGAGAACAGCCGCACATCGCTACGTTTTCCGTAGGCGTTTGATCTGTTTTCATAAGCGCCGAATCTTCCGAGAATATCTACGCACCATTGGAGGTCTTCGCCCTTTTCAAAAGAATTACGGCAAGGTTCTCCACAATGCTTGATAAAACAGGTGTGTCTTTAACTTTTTATTCTTTCAAGGCTTTGTTCTTAGTCTTTCAAAATCAAATTTGGTTCCTATGTGAACATATTTTTGAAATGCAGGACCACTATGTTCCCATTTGGGGGAGCCACACGTCTTTTCAACGCAGTTCCCCTACCACCAGTTTACCAGCGCCGGTTAGAGTCGAATAATATTCGAATAATTATTCGAATATTCGATTATTCGTTTATCCGAAACATTCGAATATTCGAAGAAGTTGATTATTCGAATTATTCGAATAGGCGAATATTCGACGTTTTCAAATTATTCGTTTACTCGGATATTCGAATATTCGGCCTTTTCAGAATATTCGTTCATTCGAATATTCGACTATTCGAATATTCGAAAAAACATTTTGAATGCAACACTCTATAGGCCACTCACCGAACAAATGCCGGATATGCCGGCCTGCTGGGCTACAGCTATCGTTCGACTGAGAGAAGGGTGGCGGTGAGGAGTGCGCTCAGATAGTTCTCGCAGTTTAAAGGCAGCACTCGCGGAAACCCTTGCGTTGGAGATTTTCCCGAATTTAGGGGTTTTGGGGACGGTAAACTCATGAGCGGTCTTCACGGTAATGTCCCGATGAGCGGTCGACTTTATCTCCATCCCGCGTCCAGCAACACCATCAACACGGAAAGAAGACTCCGACCCAACCCGCAGTGGGCCAGCGTGGGTCATATGCCTAATTATTCAGTGTGACCGCCTAGTTCTTCGTCTTACGTTTACTGTTTGATCAATTTTGACATGAGAATGGAGCGCCGACCTCGAAGAAGAAGGATTGCTCGACGACGTAGGGAACCCGAAAGAAGAAGATCTGAACGGAGGATGTCAAAGTTGACAAGACGGATATACGGAGACGAAAACGGCAAAACGCTGAACTCTTCGCAAATTAAGAACGATACCAGCCGTTCCGTTGCGATGTAGAGAATAAATAAAGAATAAAGAATAAACTCATGAGCATGGAGAAAACTGCGTGAAAGAAGCGAGAAATGCAAGATATGAAGACGTTCTTTACCATGTGTCGAAGGCGCGGACGAGTGCTCCGCCGTGGGGTGTGCGTGCGTCCCGCCACGAAACCCTGTGAATGGTACGCATTGCACGCGTCCGCTGCTCCAGACCACCCACGGCGATAGCGTTAACTGGCGCGTCGGACCGTCGAAAGGCCGGCGTGGACACGACAGCAATCCTTGTTTCTCTGCAGGTAGATCATCATTCTCTGTGTTCTTCTCACATTTATGAAGTGCTCACTCTTTATTTTACCACCAACACCTCAGATCCTAGTCGAGGATTTCGGCGGGTGCTGCCTTTGATCGCACTTCTAGTTGCGGGTGTCTTGCAGGAGCTGCCTAGATCCCAACAAACTCTCACCTACGCTACACGGTGACCATACAGACGACTTCAAATCCTAAGTAAGAAGGTAAGGTCGACACGCGAAATTTCGGTTCAGTTACCCAAGCAGGGGATTTTAATTTGCCGATTTTTACCCGAATCTGTTCTAGCAGCAAGGCAAATATTCTCTTGATGTGATGCCCAACTTGAAGTTCACTGCGATTCTCCTGCTGTCTTCCCTGTTTAAAAGCAGCACTCACGGAGAACTTCACTTTTGAGTTGAGTCGCTTACTGTGAAGCCGGCTGCTGGTGAATCACAACGGTAAGTAGAATACAAAGAATAACCGCCCACCTGCGGAGATACTGTCGCGGACACGGATGCGAGCGTGGCCATTTTGGTGTCCGCCGCGCCAGTTAACGCTATTGACTCGGTAAGCAACACGTGTACTAGCGCTGTGTCTAGTGTAGTGTATGGAATGTGTACAGTATATTATGTAAAATGCGCAGCGTCCACAGGATTTCTTGGCGTTACACACCCTCAGCGGAAAACTCGTCCACGCTTTGGATGCATGGAAAACGATGCCTTCATTCCCCGTCTTCTGGCGTGTTTCACGCTGTTTCGTCACTGCCCACAAGTGCATCTTCCCTGAAACCCTCAAAATTCGGTGAAATCTCCGACACAAAAATGTCCGTGCATGCTGCCTGCCCACCCGCACATGAATGGAAAATCCATAAATTTGGCAGGCCTATTTCTAAATTTCTTTAAAAATTGAAAATTGGAGATTTTTTTACCAAATCAGATACACTACAGGCCAAGGAGAAATCATTTTTTGAACTATGTATGTCACCATGCTATGTGCTGTCAAAAATGTGACCGCAGAGACAGAAGAGTGTCAAGTGTTCAGTATCACTGGGGAAGTTTGTCAAAGAATTTCCTGTAGAAATCATGCCTATTGATCTTCTTGACCTGACTCCGTCGTATCGATCGTTTATGTGTCAGACTCTCATCGTCTAAGGAGCTCAGATCAAACGGTGACACTGGATTGAAGGCGTCACCGTGAGCGTAGGCGTACGGTGAATCAGGCGATGATTGCGATATGAAGATATCGATTGCCCAGCGGATATCAAAAATGGAGATGAACTCACGTATTCAACTGCTCCGGAAAATGGCAGGCGAACACCGCCGACATCTCCCGTTGGAACTGGAAAGTCGATACCACCAATGAAAAACGTGTCATCGCCTGAAACTGCATATCCACGACGAATTTTGGAGAAAAGTCACGAATGATTTGCGACCGCTCAGGCAAAAAGAAAGCGGTTGCACGAGATACGTTCCCCAATCAAGGCCGGAGCCGGCCGCGCACCGCTAGTCCTCTCGCTCTTTGCGTCTCCGATCTCTAACGGATACCTGTACTACCTCCACCCACACTCCCCCTGTCTATGCTCTAGCCCCCCGCGGCCGGCGCAACGCAGTTGGGGAACGTATCTCATGTAATCAAAGAAAGCATCATATGGTTTCCTGCGGGTGTGTTTTGGCATTGTTTCTTAAAGCAACAACGAACTAGAAAATGCAAATAGAGTAATTGTAGCGCACTCGTTGCGCAATTAATAAGGCTACTAGTAATTTGTTGCTGATAGATGATGCATAACAAATAAATTTCCTCTCACTTGGGGCACGTTTTGGAGAAAAAAGAACAATTGTCTAGAACATTACATCCGAGGCGCTACTGTCAAAGGTGTCACCACTGTACCGCGAAAAAATAGGCCGCGCCGCACCACCGACGCGGCGCGGCAGTGGTTGCCGGGCGTTATACGGACTGCTTCCTTTCTCAATGTCCACAGCTAATTTCTTTATGTGTGATCACTCCTACATACATACACTTATATGGTTGCACACAAAAGTGTTACCGGCGACGCCCGATAACAGCAGCCACCTGACGGCCTGCCGCGCCACATAGGTGGCGCGGTGCGGCCTTGCTTTCATATGTTTGACGATCGATGCTTTCTGGCAGGTAATCTGTATATATAAAAGTGAAAGTTTGTTTGTTTGTTTGTTTGTTTGTTTGTTTGCTTGTTTGTTTGTTTGTTTGTATGTTCCGAATAGAAATCGCGGAGAGTGAACCGATCCGGACCAAATTTCGCATGCAAGTCCATAACGGGGCGGCGGAGGTTATAGGCTACTTTACGCCGGAAACGATTGATTTATCGATTATATCGATTTTATTATTTCGCCGTTTTTGCTCAGGGACACATGCCTACTAGGATTTCTCAATACGCTGAACACGAATATGACAACCACTTTGCACAAAATTATCGACCTACTGATTTTATCGATTTTTCCCACTTTCGTTCAGGGACGGGCAAGGACGTTTCCAGCAGGGTTCTCCAATGTGCTCAGCCGGAATATGCCGACCGTTTTGGATGAGGGTATCGATTTATTGATTTTATCGATTTTTCTCCACTTCTGCTGAGGGACGGGCAAGCATGTATCTACTGGGGTTCTCCAATGTGCTGGGCAAAAATATGATGACCCTCTCCACAAAGTTATCAATTATTTGGTATTATCGACTTTCCTCACTTTCGAGGGGGTGATCACCAAAATGATGATTACTTCAAATCACTGTACATATTTGTATCTTGATTTTTCGCATGAGCGTGAAAAGCCCAGGGTAGTAAAACTCCCGAGCCAAGCCAGGTATGCCGTCTAGTAAATGATATTATATGTATAATATTATAGTAGTTACATCCATGTTTCACTAACAGCAATGATCATCTCATTTAGTTTTATGCACACCTCAAACCAACCTTGTTCCACCTCCACAGCTGCTCCAGTATGATGCACGAACGGATTACAATACGGTGGTTTGCATTTGATTGGTTCGAAGCCGTAGGGTATTCGCCCAACAACGATTTCCCTAGCTTACCAAGGTTTTTCTAGTAGTTTTCTGAAATTTGTGTGATCATTTAGAAATTAAAAAAAGAACAAAAAAATTATTTAGCGATAAAATTTGTGGTCCTTTTCATTTCCATATTCTGTCCTAGGAAACATGCAGAGGAAGTTCTTGGAGTTCTGTACATTTTTCCATCCAGTTTTAAATGTGTGGCTTCCGAAAGAGTGGGAGTCCACTTTTTTCATCTTTCTACCATAGCAAATACCTATTTTGCCCAGGTTTTCACACGTTGTCTTTCAGTTTGTTTGTTTTTTTTCTATCTTCACATAGGTTTACCACTTAATAAACATACAGCGCGTTTCATAATTATAGGAGACCTCCTCTCCAGACCGTAAAATTTTCGATCTCGTACCATTGTGATCAGCACCTAAATTAACCTTGGTGCCCTACTTTTGAGCTTTCCACGGCAACTCTAGTTTTTTAAAACCTTCTTTTCTTTCCGCCCACACTCCGCAGACACAACAGTCTTTCAAGTTTTAACAAGTTTATTTGCCGCGCAATCAAATTTACGAAATTTCAAAAATTTATGGGGCATCTATAGACCACACTGATTTCACACAGTCTGCCACTCCTGCTCTTTCTAGAGTTTCTGAAGGTGTCTGCGTCGATAGAACGTCGCGCATCTAACAAGGGAAGGATACTAGGTCAGTATGGCCTTTCGTGGCGATGTGTATATTGCCTAACGCAGCTCGCGACGCTGATTCCAAATCTGTTTTCATCTGCTCCTAAATTTGTCTCTATGAGAAGTTATACCCGTTTTTCTATGTCAGAAACGCTCACGCAAGGCGCACAAAGTCGTTGTGCCAGGTGCGTCTTGGCGCAACGGCACATTTTTCGCTCTTCAGGATCAACTAATGAAGTCGCCATGCTATTTCTGAAGAGTGAGAAACTCACCATTGCGCAACGACTAACCTGGCATATCGACCTTGTGCTCCCTACGTGAGCGTTTCTGACATGGAAAAACAGCCATAACTCCTCACAGAAACAAATTTAGGAGCAGATGAAAACAGATATGAAATTAGCGTCGCGAGCTGCGTTAGGCAGTATACATCTCGCTACGAAAGGCCATACTGACCTAGTATCCTTCCCTTGTGAGATTGTCTATCTCAATTTTTCAGCCGCTCATTGCAGGCGGTGGCGCATTGAAAATCAGCTGACAAGGACCCACTGCAATCCCACTTCGAAAACACAGAAATGCGTGTTTTTGTTTACAATCTCCCCTTTTCCTCATGGTAAACTTACCTTCATTCCAATCTCCCTTCAATGCAAGACCGAGCAACACGGCCATCTTTTACAAACATGCTGAAGTGGTGGCAGTGAAAATCACTTTTTTCGCAGGTTTTGTCAGAATCAATCACTACTTTCGTATTCGCTACAGTGCCACACCTATACCTACATACCACACCACACCACACCACACCACACCTACACACACCTTACCACGCCACTTGTCGATTGTATCGATTTTATCGATTTCCCACCAGTTTTGCTCATAGATCAGGGAAAATTGACGCCGCGTAGCGGCGGCAACCGGCTGGGTTTTTCATGTTTTTGTGTCTTTTTATGTGTTTTTGGTAGAGAGCTGCTTGTCTCAGGTAGCCGCTAAAACGCTTACCTTGGCCTAATTGTGACGAACGGCGTCCTCACAGCTCGGCAAAAGCGCTGGGCCGCTGCTACAAGCGGGACGCGCCGCAGGCTCTGCGCGCTCGAAAACTTTCCACCGATGGCGCACGAGGACTATACCATACATTCTTGATCCTACAGTCAGCGATAGAGAATACGCGCTACAATATCTACTTTTCCTATTTTGAAGAAAATAAAGTAGCAGGATGTTGATGTTGCTTTAGATCATGGAAAGACAAACCTGTACAAATCGTTGAAAGGTAGAAAAGAAATGTGCCTCTCTGAACTCGTTTCGTGCACCCCCTTTGCACCAGTGAGATGGAGCATAGGGAGCAACTTCCATGAGACATGTTTCCCAATCGATTCACTTCCGCATGGTTATGTTATGTCTATTTTAATATTAAAAGCTAAGCTGACTCGCTATTGGATCATCCTTGATACGAGTGGCTTTTTTCTTATTAGTGATGACCAATAATGTCAAAGTTGTGCTTTCAATTATGTATAATTCAGTAGTTTGCGAGTTAAACTTTGTGCTATCGTTCTCAGAATAAAAATCTTTAAAAGGAAATTCCGTGAAATACCGTGTCCTCCTAGACAACGTTTAGCACACTGTTTCAAACAGGATGCATTTTTCTCAACCAGTCTGGCCGTCCGGCTCACGCCGGACTTCCAGACCCCTAAAGATGCTCGCTTCGCTCGCATACTTCACAATGAGTACAGAGGAAATCCTGGGAACCAATATCCCACNATATCAAGACAATAGCGTTAACTGGCGTGGCGGAAACCAGAATGGCCACACTCGCATCCGTGTCCACGGCAGTATCTCCGCAGGCGACGCATGTTCTAGCGCAATATATTGTGTATTGTATGGAATGATGTACAGCGTAGTGTATGGAATGCGCACCATTCAAAGGATTTCGTGACGTTACGCGCATATATCCTCAGAGGAAAACTCCTACGCGTTATGGGCGCATGGAAAATGTGCCTTCATTTCTCGTCTTCTGGAGTGTTTCACGCTGTTTCATCACTGCCTACTCAGACAACTACGGGGGCGAAACCCCGGCAAGTACCGTTCGGAACGAGCGGGCGCCGAGGGTTGGAACGAGCGTTCGGCCCTCTCCGCTCGATAATTATCGGGTTCAGGCCGCTATAGAGCCGCAAAAATGGGAGCTTTCATCCCTATCAGCCCGAAAAGCATCCGCGTTCAAGTCGCAATGAGGCAGCAATTCATGAAGGTTTGAGCCCTATCCGCCCAATCAGGTAATCACTGATCCCGCTCTGGCGCAAAACAAATGTGTAATTTCTCACCAGAAATAGCAAAAGACCACGTTTTGCAAGGTTCTTGCAAGTTTTCGTAGAAATAGCTTTCTTCTACCATCGACGAGATTTGGTTGAGAGTCCGCTGCTGTATCCACTCGGCCAACCGTGCTGCTGGCCTCCTTCACTCCATTGACGCCTTATTCATTATTATCTACTTTCACCAATCAACACTTCCAACCTAGCAATCCGAAAGGCTACATGGGTCGACTAGCTCACAGGTGATGGGTCATCGTCTGCCCCAAAAATACTGCGCAGAAAATATCTGCTTTTCCGCGTTAAGGATCAAGATCGTAGTCATGACATCGGTCTATTCCAACCTCAACGCTTTTATATTTGTGAAATAGTACATTATGTGAGGTAGAAAAGATTCGGTACGGGCAAGTATTGATGAAATGGTACACTGCCGTGTGTGGAACGCATCGGATCTACCGCTTCTCCTAAAAGACGGAGCCGCCGACGCGGTCGGGGATCCGGATCGGCACAACTGGACGTGTATTGTGTGCTGCGAAGTCGCCCACGTCACAGCCGCTCCGCCAGTGGATCTCCGGTCTCGTCAAAGGCTCCGTCGTTGGTTGCAGTTTGGAAGCATGTATATTTTAGCGCAACATTTTGATTTCCTCATCCTCTGCCCATCTCAACCTCGTAAAGCCGAAATATGTCGACGTTTAGCCCGCTTTTTGGAGATTTCATTCGGCGGTCAGTGGCCGTGAAAAGCAGGCCGATGCCCGACACTCTTCATATTGCGGTCCGAACGTCGACGGTCGTGCATCAGCCTGATTCATGCTGCAGTCAGCCCGCTATTGGTCCGATTGCCCGTTTGGCCCGCATCATGTGCGGTTCCGCCCGCACTTTGCCCGCTATGCTCCCTCGTTCAAACCTTTCGTCGGGGATTTGCCTGCGGATGGAACGGGATTTGCCCCTGCGATTATCTGAGTATGAGCTCATCGTCCCTGATTGCCTCAAAATTCAGCAAAATCTCAAACATGAAAATTTCCGTGAGTGCTGCTTCAAGTTCTGTACATATCCCGACCATTGCATGGGCATGACCGAACCACAGAAAGCTTGCTCCGCTGCGATTTTATGCTTCCCAGCATGACAAATCTTCTGAGATAGCATTTCACTGTCTAAACAACCGAAAAAGTTATTGTTGTACTTTGAATTAATGCATAAGGCATTTATCTTACAAGGGAAGGATACCAGATGTCCGTGGCATTTCGAAATGAGATATGCCTAGCAATGTGAAGTTGGGAATGCTGATCTGTAATATGGTCTCCTTTGTGCTCAGTGCCATTGCAAGAAAAGTTATGACCTTGCATGTGCAGTGTATACGTACATGGACTTTCTACAACCATCCACCGTAACCACACGGAAACAGCGTTGCCGCAAAATGGATACAGAATCTTCGATCAGCAGTCCAAATAACCCCATATGCAGACTTTCACCGAAGAAATACCCGTTTGCGCCGGTTTGCCAAAGATGGAAGAACTCGTACCTGCCGTATCAAGGGAGATATATATTAGGTGTTAACATAAGTCCTTGCGCTTTTTTCATTTGCGAATTTCTCCGCCCTATTGCCATTTTTCCTGACATGTTCTATACCTTCTGAAAGCTCTTTTCTTCCTTTATACAATATCATCACGCGTTTTCACAGAACTATTGAAATGCTTAATTTTCAGGCCTAAGAAGAATAACCCCAATTCGAGGAAAAACACCATTTCCTCCTTGTATTCAGTAGGGACCAGAGAGCACTCGATACTGTTTGAACGTGGAAGCATTGCAAAATATAAACGCGCAATAGCATTACTAGTGGAAGTGTTGTAGGACCAGTTTGACGATGCTGGCAAGGGTGTTGCCGACGTCATCATGGGGTAAGATGGCTAGACCCGTGCGAATGGAGAATTACCCCAGTTATTGGATAGCTTTGAAAGGTTTGACGTCCATCTAGACCATACGATTCACATGGAGCACTTCCCAAGTCCTTTCGAAAGAAATCTGTTTGGTCGAAGTAGTTGGTGTCATCAGGACCAAATATGTCCTCCTTGGGCTTCGAAAATCGCTGATGACCAACCATTTCGAGCAAAATGTCTCTTTCATACTTCGCACAGGTCGTGTGGCCAGTTCTGATGGCCCTTCGAGCTTTAGCTGAATGCCAGAATAGGCAGCTGTCGGTTGCCCTGTTTTTCATCGACTCATTGCTCCACTTCGCAGGCTCAAAACTCAAAAAACTGTCAGTTTATCAAAAAATGCTCGCAAAATTCTTGCAGAGGAAGATTAGCGCTTTCGAATCGTATATGAATTGTACCTGAAAGATAACAAATTCGTGGAGAAAAGTGCATTCGAAAAAGAGCGCAACGACTTATGTTAACACCTAATAGATGTGGGCATAGGCAACTTTAGACACCCCGCAGAATCCTTCCAAATTTTGCAGAGAAGGGTTATTTTAGGCGCTCATCACAAATGTCAACATAATTTTGAGTGCCACTACCATATGGATGCCGAAATGAACAATTTATCTCGGTTTGCCACAGTGCTTTTGTAGGCAGAGTGTCACGTCGTTTTGGGCATCGAGATGTCAACGGAATCCAATTCTTCTCGACGCCCTAGTTACAGTGATGTACTTGAAATCCGAGAAAAAAAACTGTCAAAAATCCTCTCAAAACTATCAAAAAAAAAGTTTTGAGGCAAAATGTAATCTTGACATGGACGAGTTTGCCTGACCGCAAGCAAGGAGGAAGCGGCGAGAAATTGACAATGTTTATCGAAATGAACTTCTCAGCAGCAGCTATTATAGATAGAACAAGCATCTCCGTGTTGGAAAACAATGCCGTACCCTCAGTGAGCTTCGATTGCGGGATGAAGCCTCTCGTACAACTGGCCGAGAATTTTGAAATTCTCGGCCAAAGAATCTCGGCATTTTTCGGGGTTTTCGACGTCTTTCTGGAATTTAAAGTACATCTATGTGCTCAGCAGCCCAAACAGGTTCAGATGATGTTGGGTTGTGACGAGCTGATACACTGCCTTTGAGCCTAGAACAGCCTAGAAAAATGGGGTTGCGGTCCAAAGTGGGTACGGTATTCGTGTTCAGCACCTCAGATAACCCTACTATGGAGAGTTTTAGCGTAAAAAGATTCTTGAAAATTTGGGCCACGTAAGCATCATATACCTACCACCAGTCTGGCCGTCCGGCTGACGCCGGACTTCCAGACTTCAAGTAATGCTCGCTTCGCTCGCATACTTCATATTGAATGCAAAGAAAACCCTGAAAACCTTTTGCGGGATACCTATATCCCCCTCAAATAGTTTACACGCTCTCCTGAAATTCCCTGAAATCCGCCAGGCCTTCTCTCATCTCCACAAAGTGAATCTCTTTGGTAGGCCCTGGGGGCTGTGAGCATTTGGATGTAACCGATTCAGTGCAAATGACCACTTGGAATGATCTATGTTTAGCTGGCTGTTGTGGTAGCTGAGTGATAAGAGTCTACTGCTGCATGTAAACAGAATGAAGGGGGTGGCTCATTCAGACACGAATGGAAAGGACAGAGAGTGATGAGCAAGTAGTGTAGGCAAAGAAGAAAAGCATGAAGGAGAGAAAGCCGCGATGGGTTTTCGCGTAGGATTGTACCCGTATGTGTGCATTCCCTCATTTTTCCAAGCGATTCTACACCTCTGAATCCCGGCACACCCTTTCACATCGTGAAACCCACTTCAAAACGTCTCCCACCTTTGGGCGCCG
>JARK01000179.1:76734-93822 GCA_000688135.1 Ancylostoma ceylanicum | reverse complement strand
GCCCACTTCCTGTTTCCCGAAACTGGTATACGTCTTATGCAAATTAGCAGAGCGAGCCCTAACGATAAGCGTAGCCCTTTGTACGGAGGAATTCTCAAAATAGCTGCTGGTTTACGAGAGACATTGACCAGTCATTCCACCAAAACTACACCACAGATCAGTGCCACGTTGCTACACTTAGAAAATCGCTGTAACACGATACGAAATGATTAAGTATTCGTTGAAGTGTTTCAAGGTTACAACCGCAGACGGCAGCTGAGGACAAAAGATGCAAAAGATCGTGAAGACGCTGGTGACGCAGGCGCGGAGTATCCCGGCGGGGTTATCTATAAAAGAGCGTGTGATCGGGAAAAA
This sequence comes from Ancylostoma ceylanicum, assembly GCA_000688135.1. Lineage (NCBI taxonomy): Eukaryota > Metazoa > Nematoda > Chromadorea > Rhabditida > Ancylostomatidae > Ancylostoma > Ancylostoma ceylanicum. Next base: position 93,468 of record JARK01000179.1, on the reverse strand, counting down.
CAACTTCCGCAGTTTTTCAGCATGAATAGATTATTAGTCTTAGTGGTGAGTGAAGTTTCGTTAGAACTCTTTATTTTATGCGCTATATCTGTCCAAGAATCTCTTCTTTAATGAATTAGTCTTATTTGATAATAAATTACTGGAAAACACTGTCAGGCATGGTTTTCAGGTTCTCTGCCTAGCCGCCCTCCTGTCAGTAGAAGCTCAGAAGAGAGAGAAAGTTGAGCGAGGTAAGCTAGAACAAGTAATTTTTCTGGATGTCTCCAGCGTTAAAATACTGGAAATGGTAAATTTAGAAAATATTTTGAAATTTGAGATTATCAAAAGTTGTTTGTACGCACCTAACCTGCCACATACTAAAATCCAAAATGGTCCGAGATGCACTACTGAGATCATCCAGATTAAACATGTTGACGCCCGTGTTCACGACGGTTAAATCCATGATATTTGAACACTTTTACCCTGGGTAACCTTAATGATGCATACGGCCTCAGGGTCTTTAGGAGCAAAAAAGATCAGACTTGGGTTTCGGATAGGAAACTTCCCTGGACTTGGAGTTGAGGAGAAAAGAGTACTAATCAGGCCTGGACTTGGATGAAACATTAAGATTACCCAGGGTAAACATATTGACACCCGTGGATAGCACTTTTACCCTGAGTAAACTCAATGGTGCACCCAGACCCTGAAGGCCCGTTCCCGACGACTTAACCTCTGTCTCACGAATGAAAGATATCACTGATATCAATGCTACTCCACCACAATTCTAATTCATTTATTTGTTAACAACTTGTTTATCAAAACATACAACTTGACAAACTACCAATGGTTTACCTACGTTACCTGTTACTGAATGAGGAAATTTAATGCGAAAAAAAATTAAAAAATGGATGAAACAAATACAAGAAGAAACAATTAGGAAGGAAATATCGTTTTCCGCAGAGTACTCACGAGGAAACTCGAGAGTTTCGTAACGAGGGCATAGTAATCTTTTCAGTCATTTTATTCAATTTATTATATTCATCTCTTTCATTCCAGTCCCTCTTTCGTTCCGAGGAGACGTCTGCGATCGAGTGTGCAGCAAACGCGACGGCTGGGAACGTTGTGAAAAGGAGAAGAGGAGAAACGAGTGGGAGGTGGGTATAAGGACTTAGTTTAGCAGTTTAGAAAGCACTTACGACTGACTTTGTAGAATAGCCCATTTTGTCCGCTAGAGCATTTCATACCTGTCCGAACTCCGAATTCGCAATCAAAGCTGAGCTATTACTTTATGGGAGTAGATTTTCCTCAGAGCTATAATGAAAACTTTTCTCAAAGATAATAATATATATATACATATAAAACAGTGGCGGGATTCATGAACGTTCCCAGGAAGGTTGGGACCTACCCGCCCTTCCGAAATGGACGAATTTTCCATACAAGGATAATTGCACCTTGTTCGACTGACTCGTCTCAGCAAGCATAGGGAAGTGTGAATTGGTAAAGACACTGAGATAATCCATGACTTGGTAAGGACACCGAGGTAAACCACTCTTTGCTGGAGAAGCTGGTCCATCCTGAATGCGCGGCAACTTTCTCGAATTCCGTGAATAGTTCCTCAGATTCTTCCATGAGCAGTACACTTTGGCTTTGATCCAAGAGAACCATTATGCGTAAGGCATAAGAGACTGACCCTGGGGGGGGAGGGGGAGGGGAGGGGGGTGGGGTTGGAGGACAGGTAAGTGCCGTAACGATTGCTTGACAAATACACAAATAAGGAAATGAATAACATGAGAAATATTAGTAAACCAGTAGGAGGTTAAACGGAACCATAAATCAAGTTTGAATGGATAAGAATCGGCGGCAACTCTGTAAAGGATAAATGGCTGGATTTCAGGTGACCTGCACTGATACTCGAGGCAGCCGAGGTGGAAAGTTCGATCGATTTGACCCCCGTGATCGCCGTGGACGTCCATAGTCAATTTATTAATTGTATAAAAGTATGATAAAGATGTAAACCTAACATGAAAACCACCACAAGCAGCAATCGATAATAGATCATTTCCCGCAATCAGCACCGTACAGACCTAAAAAGTAAATAGCCGCTACTGCCAAGAGATTGCGTCAAACTCCAGGACCCTTGAAAACTCGTCAAAATCTCTAAATTTTTATCAAACCTATCTATAACAAGTAGCAAACATCAACAATATAACAAAATCAAAGACAGTTTCTACCAGTTCTATACCTAACACAACACTCAAAAAAAAAACTAAGGCACGATTTTAAAAAAAATGTGCAGCATTTACCGGAGGTGGTTTTGGCACCTGGATATGAAGAGTGAGAAAATTCAACTCTACTGGGCCTCAAGACAAAGCATAAGATATGATTCACACGGCTAAGGACTACAAGTGAACCACTAAAACGCGGTTCTCAAACACATCTCTGAAAAGTATGAACAGCTAGTGAGAGGATAACTTGACAAAACTAGAATCCTACAATAATCCTTAAAATTCCTTTGGTGATCCAAGTATGGACTCGAATCCTTGGAAAACATTACTTCAAAGCAGCCACGGCCTTTTCAGCAGCATCAGCCAGGTCATCCGCAGATATGATGGGTAGACCGGATTCTTTGAGGACGCGACGTGCTTCGTCCACATTTGTGCCTGGAACAAATTACTACTTACTTCAAAATATTTCTACAACAAAAAAGGAGCGAAATACGCTATCTGCAGTTCTAAGGGCCCTTTGCGAGTAGAAGAACAAAAAAAAATGTCTGAAAACTGGTGCGGAGTTGGATCGTTGGCTTACAAAAGGGATTGACGAGTTAGAAGATGTCGTAATAACCAGAAAATGAAGAAAAAACAAAAAATATCCCAGAAAAAAGCAAAATACGTAGTAAGTAATCCTGGAAATTTAGTCGACCCACGTCTGCGAAAAATTAGGACAACGCCTGCACTGTAACTTATCCTTGGGAGCTCTAAAGACTTATTATGCAAACACTGATGGTGGTAATGTCAGGAAAACACTCAGAGGGGGGAAAGAGCCGAGTTTTCCCAAACCCTTCCCCCCCCCCCCCCCTTCCACAGGTTTAGTAAGGTTTACCACACGCTCACCGTCACGTAGGCTATACCCAGCCCGTTACCCATCCATATGTGAGTAGACATTTTGTTGGGCCGCAGGTTATGGGTAAACTTGAGCGCATTCCATCCTTTACCACAGGTAATCTCAATGATGCATGCCAGCCCACGACTCAGGCTGGAACTCATTCATGTTCGAGAACATTCCATCGAATGTGAATGTGACCGAGCTCTAGGTCTAGCAGAAGGAAAGGCTAATTTCATACCATCTGTTCGATAGGTGTATGGCGGTAAATGCGTTTACATCACACAGAATTGTCGATCTTTGAACACTTTTACCTGGGTAATCTCAGTGATGCATCCAGGTCCAGGCTAACAAATTAACTTTTGCGTCTGACGTCTAGCACAACTCCAAAAAAGCATATTTTGCCTCATCGTCGCCGAAAACGGTACAATAAACAATGCAAATCCGACTAGCGTGCCTCAGGAGGCGGTCGATCGCAGCGAACGCACTGATTCCACACTCCACGTCAACTGATCTATCGGTAACCTGAGCACTCCAATTTGGTACTGACTTATAAAGTAACTTCCTGGATTTTATTCCAAACATTCTCTTAACATCTCCAGATGCCATATTTTCCTAAACTCCCTAACTGTCTTCACCAAACTCATTCATATAATTTATCCACATAACTTGTGCACGTCAATAGTTCCAAAAGGTTTTTTTTTTGCCCCGTTAGTCAATTTTACTATTCACGAAGTGCAGAATAGACATCAAAATCAATCATGTCACCTCGGTTCCCGCTTATATCGGGCTACTGTGGCGCTGCCCCTGAGCGACAACGGTTTTGATACGTATCGATTTTTAATGGGACATCGCCGGCGTCGCTGCGGCACAGCTCAATCAATACGCATCAAAATCAATGAACCTCGTGTGAGGACGACAAAGGGCGCTATACTCCACGTGAAGTGTACCCGCAGCGTTAGGGAGAGCAGGGTGGTTGCCAGGAAAGTCTCCCTTTGTACTAAAAGAGTACTAGCAGTGCCCTGCGAATTTCGCTCGCCAGGATAACAGAAATACCATTCAGGAACCCCACATCAGCGAGGAGTTAGCCGAAGAGTTCGCGTTCTGGTGCGAATTATCCCACTCATTCTCAGGATCCGTACAAAAGACCCTCAGAATGAGTGGGATAAAAACAGAAGAAAAGAAGGGAGAAATAGGATAATCATTCTTCCATGAACCCAGTGAGGAAGTCTGATGATTGCGCGAGGGGAATCTGAGACGACGTCAGTGTTTCAAATGAATTGGCATCCCCATAGTGTTGTTCATCAAAACTACCCTAGGTATAAAAATATCTTCTCACTCATGATTAATTAAGGGGAGCGTTTCCAGACAATTACAGCCTTGTCGCTTACTTCTTCCTTGAGAGGTCAATACATGCATTACCTTGTATTGTTTTTCTTAACTCCGAACATCCAGAATTTTTCAAAGTCATCCCAATCCCAATTTAGCGCACTGGAACTGCTTCTTCACCGGAGTCAATGCTTTGCCAAGTCATTTTTCTTGTACAGGATCCATTCCAATGCAATTTCGCCAATTTTCTAGCCATGGTCCCTTACGCAGGGATAACTTCACAATTCACCACAAACAACGCATGAATTCCAGTGTTTTTCGCTTAACGATTTCCAGTTTTCGATTTTTAACTTTGCGGTTTGTCTCTGGCAGTCCAGAATAACACGTTCACCACGTAGTTTTCCTTGCGTTCTTGTATATTCTCCAGCATTTTTCGCTTCATTCCTCAGCATTTCATGCTTTCATTTCAAATTATTCTTTTTTCTGTTAAATTTCAGCAAGATGTGCGTGTCTATTGCTGAATATACCGTATAAATTTGATGTCTTTGCCCTTTCGATTAATGTTCTGCTTCCGGCGTTTCACCACCAGCAGCGCTTCTTCATGCCCAGCATGTGCTTCTTCATGTTTCCTATCTCGTTGGGAAAATTCTTCCCGGAACTGGAAACAGTTCCTAGCTCAGAGAACAGTAGAGAACAGCGCCTCCTCACGCTCTAGCAACAGTCAGCGAGTCAGAAACAACAGCCAATTAACGCTAAAAGCGCTAATTAGTTGTCTGCCCTATCGATGAGCACAATCAAACAGTCACAATTTCGAATAGATGTCCATAACTACAAGTAGAATTACCAGAGCCCATGCGCGCACGCGTCATGTCACTGTCCTCAAAAAGCTCAAGAAAAATTCCAGTTTTTCCTCCTCTAAGCACTTAATTAGCGTGGCGGCACTCACGTCGCCACGCCACCCTCCTCGTACCTCGTACCACGAACGCCCACCACCCCCAAACTCACTACTCCTCAACAGCGATATGAACTTTCAGATGCGTGTGAAGATTGATCTCCTCTCCTACTGCTTCGACACTCTTATAAATCTACTAGGAATCACTTTTAATTCTGTTCTACTCTATATTGTATGGCGACATACGCCTCGAAAAATGCACACCTATTCGGTGCTCATCGTCAACACTATTATTGCTGATTTTACTATTGCCTTTTGTGGATTTCTGACATCTAACAGGTGAGTCTTTTTGGACTTTTTTCCGGACACCGAATAATCTGTATATATAAAAGTGAAAGTTTGTGCGTGTGTGTGTATGTATGTATGTATGTAATGAATAGAAATCGCGGAGAGTGAACCAATCCGGACCAAATTTTGCATGTAGGTCTATCATGGGCCGGCGGAGGTTATAGGCTACCTAACGATGGGAATTATCGATTAGCTTATCGATTATATCGATTTTATTGATTTTTCGCTGTTTTTGCTCCGAAACCGGCGAGGACATGCCTACTAGGGTTCCTCAATACGCTGAACACGAATATGACAACCGTTTTGCACCAAATTATTGATTTATTGATTTTATCGATTTTTTTCACTTTCGCTCGGGAACAGGCGACGACGTGTCTGCTAGGGTTCTCCAATGCGCTGAGTACGAATATGACAACCATTTTGGGCGCGGGTATAGATTTATTGATTTTGTCGATTTTTTTCACCTACGCTCGGGAACGGGTGAGGACATATCAGGTGGGGTTCTCCAATATGTCTAACACCAGTATGACAACTATTTTGCAAGAAAGTACCGATTAATTGGTTTTAACGACTTTTTCATGTTCGAACATGTAAAAAAAAGGTTAACGAGACTACTTGACATGGTGATCACCGAAATCATGAGCACTTCGAATGGTGAATTTGTGCCCTTATTAATCGCATCAGCATGAAAAGCTCGGGGTAGTAGAATCCCGAGCGGAGCCGGGTATGCCATCTAGTTTTGTATATTCTTGATTGTGCTCATATTTCTCACTATGTTTTCATACCTTTCGCTAGTTTGCCCATGGTTCCCCAGCTTTTTTTCCCGTCTTGAGATAATCCTCCGCTTTATAAATTTGTAACAGTCAAAAAAGCATGGAAGAATTTTTCACTTCGATTTTCAATCTTGCTTGATCAAGGCAGTTCTTCCCACACTCTTACAATTATTTACGCAGTCAAAGTCAAGGCTACTGCGTACATATCCCTATTCTATTTCAAGTAAGTAAATCCCAAAGATCTCTCAGGCTGGAATGTAGTATGTTTTACAAGGCCAAATTTGGACTTCGGAGCTTATCCTGTCAGGAAAATTTTTTGGAAAGTGATCTCAACTCATCAAAACGTGTGCAAATTTAGGTCTTGTGATTCGCCTCAAAACTCGCTAAACTTGCCGTTAGGACCTCACAAAAACTGAATGGTTTAGTCTATATTAATTAACTGCTGCTATTTGTAAACTTCTTCGTCAACATGTACAGTTTGATTGGTACATTTGAGTAATGGTCGGAGAGAAAGCCCTACTACAGATACAGTCGTTCCAGAAATACTTGCCTCCGGCATCCACCGCCCGTCTGCTAAGCCGCGCCGCGCCTCCTATGCATTATCATACGTGATGCGACGTGGCTCAGTCGACGCGCAGTGTAGCGGGAGGCAAGTATTTTTTGGAAAGATTACATATTTACTCCAGGGAGCGTTGCTTCTTTGCTTGAACATTCAATTTGATCGAATATTCGCACTCAAACACATCTGAACCAAAAAATTACTCTGCCGAAATATGTTTATTGCAATATGCTTGAACTAGTGCAGCAGAAGCCCCCTCCCCCTCCCGTTTCATACCTGAATCAACCAAATATTCCCGCTAAAACCCGCACAACCTAGAAGAATTCACTCCTCACCTCGGTTTTTCGAAAGATTTTGTTGAACGGCTTCCTTACCAATTATGTCATCACTAACATGACATTTCTGTCAAAACATTCTGTCAAGGCCCCCCCCTTAAGTGGGCAATTATAGGTAGCGTCTCCTTTGAATGTTACAGTTCGTGAAGCATAAACAAAGTGGAAATGAAACATCGATCCGTTCCCACTACAAACTTTCAGTTCAGTAAATCACATCCCTTTTGTAAAATTAAGCAGTAGCATTCAAAAAACGTACATAGCAACTTGTTCTCTTATATAAGAACAATTTGTCATTCTGGAACTTCAAGCCAGGAAATCTGTTTCTGTCCAGGTACAATTTACCTGGTCAGATCCGCACAGATTCCCACAAAGGTGATCGTGGAGTTCTGAATAGAATCCACCATATTCCAAGTTGGACATTTTCGAATAAAATTTCGTGCAGTAACCAAGCAAATTATCCAGAATTCCATCTGATAATAGTGATCTTTCAAATATTCAAGCCCGGATGACAACTAACTTGAGAGGAATCTTGCCGAGTTCGGTCTTTTTTAAACCTCTTTGGCATTTCTCCCGGAAAAATAACAAGACATTGCTGAAATTCTGCTCAGTTTTTAGAAATCGTACATTTGAGTAGAAGAGACAGCCGCAGTCTTCTCCTGGTAAAATCCTCGAATTTCCAGAGGAAATCCTCAGAAACATATTCAAATTCTGTTCGTGCGTGCATTGTCTCTGCTGGACATTTTCCATTCTTTTTATTCTTTGGAGTTTGCATCCTATTTCCTATTTCTCCTCCAGAAAAATCCCTGTCTTCACGACCAATCCACATTCCAGAATAATTCCATCCGGAGAAGCAATCGTGTTCGTCTCTAATGGACCGTGCGTTCGTCTCGGTTCACGTGCTTGTCTGGTCATCTACGAGACACTGCTGCACGCTCTTGAGCATGGCCTTATGTCACAATTTATTTCGTTCTCATATCGGTACTATATACTGGTTAGTACTCGAATACCTAGACGACGACAATTAGCCGCTATATGTCTTGCTGTCTATGCACCGTCATTTCTCCTTTATGTAAGTTTTTCTTAGCATTCTTCAGCTTCTTTACCCCACCTAATTCATCTAGTGCAAAACATGCATATTGATTGATCCACCTCATTTTGAGGCAAACCACGCCGATTATCATATCAAACTGGTCTCATGTAGACGTACTCGTCGCTCTGGACTGAGGGTACTATGAACTGAACACTTGACTCCATCGCGGATTGATTTCCGTGTTTTTCGGCACAATTTTCGTTTTATCCCCCCACGTGTGCATAACGTCACGCAAAATTTATGCGATCGACAACACGTGACTAGAAAGCACTGAAATGTTGATGGACAGCACTACTAGTTCTGTAGTACTGTACTAAAAACGTGAGCAAAAACTTTCCACGTGGGACGGGAAGAGATAAAGGGGGGGGGGAGGGGGTGGAGGGGAAGGGTCGTGAACACGGATGTGCGTTATTAACGTAACGAATCAACGCACTGGCGCGTAACATCATCGCGTAACGGCCATTTTTAGCATAATCTAACGAATTAACGGATTGATGAAATTTAAAATTTTTCTAACACACACCCCTGGTCGGGAATGGAGGACAACGGGCATTCTGGCAATGAAACAAGTGGATGCTGACCTAGACAGAGCCTACACCGTGCAAAATTAATTATAGAACCAGATGAACAAAGAAAATACAGCTCAAAATTACCATACGGACAAATATTCCCGAAAAGATATGCGCATATAACCGAAGGACAAAAAAAAAACAGAATTTTCATTAAAGGCGCTCTCTTCTCTCCTTGGTGCTAGAATATCTATGTAGACATCTAAGACCGATAAAGGGACAAGGGACCAGACTAATCACTGATGATTTGTTAAGCACAAGTTTCATTCCAACTCTAAAAAACGTTTTCCAATCGGTCCTCTCCCCTCCAATCCAAAAATTTTCTACCAGAATTTTTCAACGTTGAAATCAAAAATCAATAAATCAATAGTCTCGCATAGAAAACAAAAAGAAACAAGCGTTAGACAGGAAAAACGCAAAATTCTGATAAATGTGTGCTAGGAATTCAGCCCGAACAACATAATAGGTCTGGTAGAACCCTAGCAGCATCTCCTCCCAGTTGCTGCTATCTTCCCCTCAATTGCTGTTCAAGCTTTCGGCAAGGATGGCAGCAACTGGGAGGAGGTGCTGCTAGGGTTTCTATTCGACGTATTTCGTTATTCATGCCGTTTTCCTAGCGCACATTTATCAGAGAACGGCAGCTAAATGAGGGAAAGTGCGGCCTAAACCACGCCCCATCAGCCGAAGTCACTACCCAACAGAAGTTTATTATCGTGATGCGATAAGAATATTTTCTGACATTCATTACTGGAAGTGATTATGCATTAACTTCGGCCTTCTAACTTCATTTAATCATAAAAATAGCCATATCTAGGAATCGCTTACCAAAATGCCGCTCAATTTGTTCTTTTGATGTCCAGATGGAATTCAAAAAGAATCGTCTAAATATCTATGAAAAGAACATTGGCGAGGCTATAAAAGTCCAGAAAAAGAAGTGTTCCATTGCAATTTTTATTGGTTCCAATAACCAGCAAATAGGAAAAGTCCTGGGTCACACGAGGAGTGCCGGCACTGCAGGAGGGAGGGGGGGGGGGAGGGTATGAACTTCGTCTTACGATCCTACAACCAAAATCTACGTTAAGTGTTCCGACTTCCTGCCTCCTGGGCTGGGATTCAGGACATGAAAACCAGAGAAATTTAGTGTAATTGGGCTCAGTGAAGTTAAAAGACGCAGGAAATGAAAGTTGGTTTGCGGTCGGATCCAGGAACCCCTCATCCAGTACAGGTTCACGAGCGCAAATAAGAGGAATAAGGGGTGTCAAAGCTTGTTCTCCTAGAGCAGCGACATTGGGGTATTCAGATCTCAGAACGCCGACAGAATCTGTCACACAAATAGCGATTCCCTAGCTAAGAATCACTAAAAATCACCCGCATTGGAATTCTTCAACCAATGGGCGAGAGGGGCGTGGCCTAACTACAACCCCTATTAAACGACGCCCCTAACACGCATCCTTTCTTGCCTTTATCTATTAAACTTTCTCTCCATTCACTAATCCACACTAATTTTAGTGCATTCACATTGGTCATTACGACGATCCAGAGTTGTTGAAGAGTATGGCAATGAAGTACCATCCCACCTACAACTTCACTGGCTATACAGTCTCTGGGCACTACCCGTTCACCGAGACCACTACGCTTTTGACTATTCTCTACCTCCTCGTTCCAAATATACCTCTGTACATTCTCATCGCTGTGTTACGTCGGAAGACATTACGTATTCTCAAGGATACCTCAATAAAATTGAAGAAATCGAACCGGAAAATTCATATTCAGCTTATGAAGGTAATTTTTTTTTTCGATTTTTTGGGTGGAAGGGCCGCAGATGTCAACTCCATTGCCTGATAATAGGAGCAGAAGAAAGTATGCCATTACAATTTCGGAAGAATACCTTTTCCGTCCTTGGAAGGCCTTCATCTACCAGAAGAAAAGACAGAATTGTTCGTACAACAACTGGAAAAAAAAGTTTTTAAGAAATTCTACAAATTTCTTCCCTTTACCCTCTACCTCTGGTCCTGGGTAAACATCTGTCGGACCTCCTTCTCTACAATTTCGACACTTTGACAATAATAGCTTCAACTCCACCTCACTATATCCACTTTCAGGTGCTCACACTTCAATCCTACACTCCATTATTCCTCATTGCAATGATGCTAATGTATTTTGTTGGTCAATTTCAACTGTTCAATCACCCTGTACTCGAGTACCTTACTCAAACTGTTACTGCTTTTCTACCACTCTGCAATCCGGTGATCTCCCTCACCTACATCACTCCCTATCGGAGAGCCTTTTCCAAGTGGTTCCGACCTGTCACGCAACAATACTCCATCACACGAGCATATCCGTCCAGGACCGCCACGTTCAGCGATGCGGATAGCGCTTCACAATCATTAAAAACTATTGTATAAAAAGTGTACTTATATGTATATCATATGATTCTATCGGGTTGCAGTGAATATATCTCATTCTACTGCGTTGTACCACAGAAAAAGACGAAGAATTCGATGATTGTGAAAAAGCTCAGGAAGGACAGAAACTAACAGAAAGTGAATAAAAAAACACAACAGAGGATTACGGCAACTCCGCAACTAAGAATAGGTCAATTTTCGAGCAAAATGGACTAAAAAAGAGGGAGAGGTACTCACCTTCTAACCGCACAACAAGCGGCACGCGCAAGTTGATCTTTCTACATGCCGCTACGACTCCATTTGCGATCGTTGCGCAGTTAACAATTCCACCGAAAATATTCACCAGTACACACTTCACCTGGAAAGAGGAAAAATCCAGAATTTTTACGAGACACAGGATATTCAAAAGAGTGCGGTATTGGGTACCTACGTATCAGTGACGGGCATAGGAAAGAGTTGGGGTAGGAAAAAATCCCCGAAATAATTCAAGGACCGGAGGCGAGAGAAATTCAAAGACAAAGTTGTAACTCTAATTTTAAACTGAAGCTCTAAAAAATAATTTTTGGAAAGGAAAAATAAAAATGAAACTTAAATATAGACTAGTGCAAACTCGTCATGAGCATTACGAGAGTCGCTTAACCTGCACAGCGTGAATTTATAACAAACTATCGCCTTTGACCACTACTTTTGAACAAATGAATCAATTTTTTAAAACGTACTTACCCTTGGATCACCCGTAATTATACGGAATGCGTGGAAAACTTGGTCTTCTGTGACGGTTCCACCCACATCCAAGAAATTCGCTGGATCACCTCCTTTCAGTTTGATTATATCCATCGTTGCCATGGCGAGACCGGCACCATTTACTACAAAAAGAAATCATCCAACCAATAGATCATCGATTGCGGTAAAAACATGTGAGTTCCAGATTTCTCAATGAACATATCAACTGATACCAAAAGAAACCTGTCAAAGTCCAGGGCCAAAATTCATCATTCAGATTACCCAGGGTAAACGTGTTCGCGCCCGCATTAACGATAGATAAATTTGTGGGATGTTAACACTTTTACCCTGGGTAATCTCAGTGGTGCATGTGATCCCACAATATGATTTCTCTCCCTTGAATTACAACAACGCATCTCACAAATCACAATGCCTGAAATTTGTACATAATTTCCGCCCTTCTCAACTACCTCTACGAATACTGCACTAATCTAGGCTTTCGTTTTATCTCTAATTTCTCTCTATCTATATTCCTTGCTGAAACGGGCCAAATCAGGTCAGTATATTGGTAGTGGACCACAACAGTATAAACAAGGAACCCTCCCCGGTTATATCCGCTGTGAAATCCTATGTCTTACCTAAGCAAGCGATATTGCCTTCCATTCCTATGTAGTTCAAGTTGTAACGATGGGCTTCGACTTCTCTAGCATCCTGAAAAGTCACCTGCATTCTATAGGTAAACCTAACATACTGATAGAAATCACTCAAAGCGCTAAAACCTGCCAAAAATCATAAAGTTGGAAAAGTAATAAATGTAAGCAGTATTAGTAGTACCCAAATAGGATTAATATTACCTGCTCAGACTTATCATCCAATGCAAAGATCTCTTTCTGACGGAATGCGGCACTGTCATCGAAATTCATTTTTGCATCAACACAGAATACTAAACCGAGAAAAATGCGATATGGTAAGATTATTGAGCCTAGAAAAACCGTAAACACAACCTTACCGCGTCCATCACGGGTTTCAACGAAGGGATTTATTTCAACTTGAGTAGCATCAACTGAGATGAACAGATTGTACAGCAATTTGATCTCATTTGCGGCCTGAAATAACCAACAAAAAATAATTGGAGAGATATTCATGAAAAATCGACATGACTTCAAGATGGTTATGGAGCCTGAGTGAACAATGAGAAAATCCACAGAATATGAACAAAACAACAAAAATGGTGTAATATTGAACAAAATGGATGAAAATTCAAACAGAATGGAGGGACTACACCTACCTTCTTTGCCATTTCTCCACTGAATTCCAGATTTTTCGCAACTTTCAGAGCCTGCTCATCAGTTAATCCAACATCGATATCAACTGGTTCCTGAAGAAGCTGTTTTAATCCGTACAAAACAGTCCATAAATAGGTAAGAAGACCAAAATTTTGCGTCTAATTAAAAACAAGATCCGAAGTAATGGTTGTACCGCCTATCCGGAAAGACTGAGCCGCCGACGCGGTCGGGGATCCAGAGGCGGCGCGGCTATAACATGGGCGACTTGGCAGCATACAGCATACGTCACAGCAGCGCTGGCTCTGGAGCCCCGACCGCGTCGGTGGCCCGGTCGTTTCGGATAAATGGTAAAAGCCCTCAAGTGCATTTGCAAAAATTCACAGGGAACTTCTGCTTTCTCAAGACAAGATAATTAGCATCTCTGTTCGGTCTCAAAGGAATATGGAAAAAGTTGGCAAACTTAGATAGTCGAACCTTGAAGATCAAATTCGGAGTCTCTTCGGCCACTTTCTCGATGTCCACTCCACCAGCGGGAGAAGCCACGATAACTGGACCGCCTGATTCACGGTCCATGAGCACAGCCAGGTATGTTTCTCGTTTAATTGGAACTCCTTCGGCAACCATCACCTTTAAACATCATAGTTTGCGTTCGGCCTAGTAGTATAATTTTCATTTTGAAAAAAAAAAAACACAGGAAATACTGGATCTTCCTTAAACAAAAACTTACCCACTATTCGCTCACCTTTTTCACTTCAACGCCATCCTTGGTAGTCTGGTTGGTTACCAAACGTTTCCCAATCATTTGTGGTATAGACTTCTGTGCTTCACCACGACTAAAATTATCCGGAAGAACAATAGGAAAACAATTCAAAATGCTAGAAAGTTTAAATGAGAAATAACTTACTCTTTGCTGATGAAAACTCCTCGCACCTTATCAGTTCCGCCAATAAAATGACCTTTGCCACGTCCACCCGCCAAAATCTGGGCTTTCACAACGTACTCGTCGACATCTACATGGGAGAGTGATCCATAAGTGGGGAAAAAAGGAAGGGAGAATAGCAACGCACTGAAATTCTTCAACTTCTCGGTTGCTTCATCTATACTGGAAGCCACGAAGAAGTTCTGGACGGTACATCCATGTTTGTGCAGGAGATCTTTACTCTGGTACTCTTGCAAATTCAGGTAACGTTGTTGTACTATCTGCAACAATTATCTCTCAAGAAATAAGGGGATGTTCAGAATGCAGGGAAGACAGCTAAAAATTTACCGTAATCCATCGGGGCTACCAATTTTGGAGCAGAACAAGGCCAACCTTCAACCTTTTCTATTTCATGAATTCAACGTATCATGTGTCTCAAACGAGATGATAGTTGAGTATCCCTGCATAAATCGGTGACTCAGATATCCCCGCGCTAAACGCAGAGCATTTCAGAATTGTCACTACGACGCGACGTAATGACACGCATTACTACTGTCCCACTCATGCTTTTCTTCTTCGGGGGCCGTATCCAAGAACATATCCGTTGGAAATGAAATCCAGACGGAAATGTAACCGCGGCTTGCCGACATTTCCAATCCTGCGATCCAAGAATGGTTTTTCCAGTTTGGGGACATACCCGCGGACGAGCTTTCCGTCTCAACGCTAACATTTGAAAATGTCCGCTGTTTTGCGATTGGAGCAGAGTTTCTACAGTTTCTCAACAAAGGGAATTGTATGCTGTTGCCTAGAAAACGATTTCATTTAGGAAATGGGTATGATTTTCCAATTAATTGCATCCATACTCCTTATTATCAAAAAGAATTGGGGCTCGTCCACATTTTTTCCACAAGTGATAGGGATTGTTTTGTTATTCTTCCTCAAAAGATATCCAGATTGGTTTTTCGAAGGGAAAGTTTTTTTTAGCATCAGAAAATGCGTTTGAGAAGTATGCCTTTAATTAGAAGTCTCAAAAATGCGTGCACAAGGAGTGTTAACTGAGATTGTTAATCGCATTTTTGAAAACTTCAACGAAAAGGTCATGACAAACTTGAACACACCCATTTCCCTGCAAACTGTCTCCAGATTTTCTGCAGATAAGTGTGATATCATACGTAAGTTCTGCATCAGGGACTACTAACACAGCATCTGTTAATAAGAGTGCTGTCGGAATTTCAAACAAAATGTTTCTCATTCCAGATACTTGTTCTTTTCTATCTCGTGTTTAACTCAAAAAATCACTATTTATCTATACAATGTTGCAAAGAAGACAACTGCCTAGTGGACATGCTCAGAAGGAGGCAATCATCAACAGTGTGAATATGAGCTGTGTTGGAAATCATTGAGTTCTTAAGCAAACCTCTTAACCAAGCCAGCGAAACCGTCATTTAATGATAAAAAGAGTACCTCCTAGTAAACGATACTCCGATTTAACCCATATATCCAGACGAATTTGTGTGGATTAAGATTTTTCCGTTGGGAGGAAAATTTTCGGCGGATAAATGTTCTTGGATCGCAGGAAATTGCGGCCACGCCCACCCTTGTCGGTTTATCCCATTTAACCCATATTTCCAACGTTCTTGGATATGGCCCCAGGTCGCAATTTCACGCCGCGGTCACACAATTTATTTTCTTCACTAATTTCTCTCGCACTATTGTTCCGGTGAAAAGCACTATATTTTGCGTGGCTGCAAACAACACTAACAGGTAATGTGCAGTCTGTCTCAAAATTGTTGAAGGATGATGCTCGTGGCGGGACACTTTTTTTACAAATTTTTACTAGATGGTTTTTGTCTCCCGGAATCATGATTCCTAACAGATTTTGAAGACGTAAAATGAAAGAAGTAAATTGTGATCCCGCGGTTGCGTGTCGACGACGATAGCTTCACTTTTTCCAGATATTAAAAATGACTCGGAAGTCATTCGGAACCTGCCGCGTTTTTTCCCCTTCTTGGAGCAAATTCAGTGATGAAAGCGGTGTCCAATAGCAACTGCTGCGCGAAAACTGGTCCCCAAATCGCTCCCAACATATGAGAATGACAACCTTCTAAGCTCCTCATATTTATCCAATTTCTTGTACAACCAACTGTCTATGCACTTTTGTCAACTGTTCTGGGTATTTCTTTAACACTGGCCTTTGTTCTCACTCCCACATTCGTGCTTCAACATTAGATATCTATGTTAAACTTTCGTGCATCATTCTGGCACCTGAGTGGGTGGATGAAAAACCACAGGGCTTCAAATTAATCTAGCAGCGCTGCAAACCGCTGGTGAGCAAAAATAGTTCGCCATCAGATTGGTTTGATGTGTGTGCCTGCATTTGAACATAGATCAACATCAATAGCTCTCTCTTCCCTCCCCCCCCCCCCCC
>JARK01000179.1:60100-76585 GCA_000688135.1 Ancylostoma ceylanicum | reverse complement strand
CCCCCCCCCCCCTCCTTCCCTAAAAGGCGTTCTGACGATTGTCACGGCGTTAGTTACCCATGGCTTAGCGTAGGCCGCATAAAGAATATACCAGCAAGGTCCAGAATACGCTTAGACAGGCCAAAACCGCTCCGCCTTGGTCAGGGGAATACCCCACCATGGTACTAGCCTACTATGACGGCTTAGTTACTGTATTTTCTATTCTTTTAATATAACTGGAAAAAAACCTGGCATGGACCATAACACGAGGTAAGATTGGTACTTGAAAATAAGCAAAATATGCCCCTCCATCAGTCGGAACAAGGAAAAGGGATAAAATACCCTAACCAAAACCAGAACAGATCCCACCTTATCAACGGATGGCTTCCTAAGCAACCTTGTGGCACAGCGGAACATGCCCTAAACCTAAACACATGAGAATTCCTCGTATTTCCAGTGCAGAACTGTTGCAGCAGTATATAAATTACAGCTGCTTCCTAGCCGATCAAATAAATCGAAGGTTTTGTGACGGAGAAAGCCTTGTAAAAAGTAAATCTGCAGCACTTTCAACGCCATGGCGATTGGTTGAAAAATATAGGTCAAGGCAGCCAATAACAACACCAATCAGTTCTCATACTCAGCAATTTATCGTTTCAAAAAAAAAAGAACTCTGACGCAAACACCAATTTGACAAGTATAAACGTGAAAGGTTATAATCTAGCATGAACCAAGTACAATTCTAACTTATACAAATTAAAAATAGTGAGGCTATGGCAACTGACTATGAATCTCTCGACAGGTGTCCGATAATCACCGTCTCATCATCATAGAATATCATGTAAATGTAATGATTCTGCTCAATAAAAAAATGAAAAAAAAATGCCCGACGTAGAACAAATGACATGAAGCGAGCATTCTGCCGCATTCGGGGGGCGAAATGAAAATATGAAACGAGAATAGCACATTATAACAGCCCAAAAGAAATAGGGACAGAGAAAGAGAAGACCGAGAAAGATGGACTAAGAAGGGGGGGAAGTGGGGACAGATTAGACGGGAAACTTAGGCAGGGGACAGCGGACAACACGTGCATGAGTAGCGCCCTTCGCCATGGGCGGAGATGGGTCAGAATTGGAATTTGTTTATAAAAAATACACAAATAAATAATAAAAAGACGATTATCTTTGTCCGCATAGTACACAAAAGTACAGTCACATCATCCGAAGAAGAAATAAAACGATCCATCAAACTGCGCGGAATCAGGTGGGCCATCACTAAAACTCAAAACAACTACTATCCACTAGATCCACTAGTCGATGATATCCGCAAATTAGCAGTAGAATTTACGAGAAAATCTTTCAGAGAACAACGTTAGTTCAAGTGTTAGCTCAACAATTACAAAAAAAAAAACACTACAAATAAGGTAAAATGAAAACAACTGAATAAAGACGCACCAAACAGCCATCATGTCTATGTGTGTACGAATGCAACGACAAAGTTTCACTGCTCGTACACGTTCAAAACGCACTAGCAGCACTAGAAAAATGAGCCAAAAACACGTCCTGCCCAGTGAAGGAGCTTAGCAAATGAGAGTCAACGACGGCGTAATAATGAATGCTAAGCAGATTAGTTTTGGCAAAATACACTAAAGCGCACGAAGCATAAGGGCCGGCGACGCATCGTTACAGCTTCATCTTCTCGGCAACGGCAGCGATCAGCGCCGCTCCTCGGGCACTGCCTTCGTCGGCCGGCACCAACTCCCACTGAAACGATCCATAACTTTCTCATATAATTCGATTACCCTAAGAAAACATTCACAGAACCGGTCGAATTAAGAGTGTTGACCGCTCATTAATGCGAGTTAATGTCCTCTTATCTGAGCGATTCGATAGATTTTCTCACATACTAAGCCGTAAAACCGTCACAAACGCTAGACCGCGGAATGAACAAAGCCATCACTTTCAAAATAATTATGAACAACCCCAATTTCTGTCAACAGCAAATAGGTAACCGGACCATAGTGTGATAAATGAAAAAAGGGATTGAATCAAGGTGACTTGCAGCCCCTGGATTCCATACTCATACAAGATGATACTGACCTAGGTTAAAATGAGTGAAAACACCTAACAGCCCAGAAATCACTAATATTATTATTATTATTTACGGGTCGAATAACTAAAGAAAATTGCGGCAAGAGTAATATAAACTACTGACATGCTTGCGGAAGATTATTCCATTGCATTTTAAACCCTATCTCTCATCTATCACCTATTTATTTAAAAAAAATACACAGAACTTAGCTGCAAGGTTAAGTGGAAACTACACAAAAAAGGCAAACGTGTATAATTGCGGTAGTGGTCGCGCACTGGGTAACTGCTAAGATGGAGAACTGCCACAACGATACACATGTGAAAGCATTGATGAAAGAGCCAGTAATCGGCAAAAAAAGACGAACTTATGTGACATTCACCGGGGATGGGATTTATGAAAGATTAACCGCACAAAACAACGATGGGTAGCGTGATTGGTGAACCTCTAGAATATACAATGCTAAAAGAGGAAGGAAGCAAAAGTTGGTTTGCTAGCCTGATTTCGCTTGGTTATGCATTCGTGAATCCTAGCCCAGATATTTTGAGGTCATAGGAAATGCGAGAGATACCCTCGCAATATGTCAGTTTTCTTGTGCAGTTGCCACCAAACTTTAACGCGTAGCTATTCAAGCTCGCTTACGGCAGAACATTTCCCTGTGCTCGGTCACTATAGTACCACAAGGTTTATTGACAATAAATCACAGAAAAGCAACTTTTCCAAACATTTCTTAAGATAATCAGCTTTCCGAATGGGCTAAAAACACTAAATCGTGAACTTTTGCGCTTTTTTGACTATTATTGGGCACAAGGGACTATTTAAAGGACTATAGCCTTTTAACAGGTGGCTCAGAAAAATAAATAGTATTGAGACGATAAAAAAGCACAACTACGCCATAAAAATAGCCATGAACCAACGCAGAAAATAAGGAGAAAACTATAAAAATTAACAAAAAACTACCTCAGTCGACAAAGGAGCAAGGTCGGCTAGTTTGTCATGGAGCAATTTGTGATAGATTGGATGGAATTGTATGAGCGCACCACCAACGCCAATCTTCACTTTCGACACATCCAAGTGACGTAGTAGAGCACTTATGGCTGTAATGGTCCAGAATCACACTAATACGACGGAACACCTCGTTTTGATGCTAATGCTTCATCGTTTTCTGCTCAGATGCGCATTATCAATAACAGATTTAAAAAAAGCGAAATTTTCAAAAAAAAACCAACCAGCTGCGACTATTGCCGCACTACGATTCGATACTGCATAGCAAACATCGCGAATAATATGGTAGTCACTAGATCCATGCATTGGCACGTCTAATTCATCACAGATTCGACGACAGCACTTGTAACTACCCTCTTCTTCACTGAAAATATACTTCTCGGCATTTGCTCTCTTGAAAAAACAGAAAACTAATAGCGTTCCAACATGTGGAAACATCAACTTACGCCAGAATCTCGCTTATGTACTTGGTCGGGAACGTGTCCGGTTCGTCCAGTTTTTCACACGGTTGTCCATCGAACAGTACTCTATCCAAAACTAGCTGAGACAATACTCGACGTACTAATTCGCCCAGATAGAGGGCACCCGTTAATTTGTCAATGCTGAAAGCGAATTTTTCGTTAAACAAACGATTGCTGAAACTCCGTATAACACAAAAAGGAAATTGATCAAGGAAGTAGGGTAAACCCGGTAAATTAATAATAATTCTAAGCATGAAATACCATCATTTTTCGAAAGGAACCACAACTTTTGCATATTCTGGATTTCCCTCCAAATACAGAAAAAACGCTATCACATCGACAGTAAACAGTGTCAAAGTAATATACATTTAAACTTCAAGAGGAAGAGATTCCCGACCTTCAGTGCTCTATAATGCTTTCAAAATCCGAGAACGGAAGATTTTCTAGAAGCAAACAATCCGTTCTTCGTAGCGCATGGTTTCTCACTCGAAGTATTGTTGAATGGATGTGGTAACTAGTATTTATTACTGGAAAAGATCTAATCCCATAGGATGTTCAAAAAGTAGAGCGGAAGCGGATGCACCAGCCAAAAAGTAGACAGCATGTAAAACATCATATCTAACTAGGTATTCATGTTTATGGTGAATTACTACTTTCAAACCTATGTTGCTTATGCGAAATAAAACGCTTAACTCTCGAGCACATTGCATTTTCAGTTGTCTTATCTTTTTGATAGCAACTTCCGATTTTGGAAAATTTATGGCTAACTTCCGCTTTTCTATAATTGCATACTTGCGCGCAGAAATAGAAGGCGCGCAAGTTCGCAAACCTTCACATCCATAAGCCAATTTTCCGACATAAATGCGGCCCACTTTAAAATATTTGAGCTATGGCACTCTTAGCTTTAGCAACAACATTTTGAAAGCAAAAACACGTGGGAAATATCAAACTCACATTTGCTTTCCCTGGTGAACAGATGCCTTGTCAATTTCCTGGTCGAACTGTGTAAGAATAGAATCCAATTCACCCTAGAATGGAACTAATTTAACAAATACAAGAACCTTGTCAACCATTCAACAATTGTCCAGCTTTCAAGAACATCATCCCGAGAAAGGTGTCAGTTCTCATAGATCCCGATGATTTGGAGGATTAAATTATCCTCCAGTCAGTTCTAATGCAACACCGTACAAAGGGATAGAGACAGATTATTCAATGTGTATTCTAGGGTATCTGATTTTAGCCATAGAATGCATGAGCAGCGATGCGATTGTATTCAAGTTTGAATTTGGACGTCATTCCATCACTGACTTATCATTTGGATACCCAAGCAGGTAGGAATTATTCCTTTGCCTCGTGCCTTCTTCTATACGACTAGCATATAAAACGTTTGTCTAAAAACAAATTTATCTACTAGAAATATATGGAACTACAAAAATAGAAGAATATTAGAAAATTCAGTGGTAGAATATTTTCCAATATAATAACCAATGGTCATCCCACTTAATGATCCCCTTGATCTTTTCTCCGTCCCCTTCCCCACTATATGAACCTCGCAACCCTATCACAGCTCAATTTATTGGAACCACTCCTCCCCTACTGAGGAGCCTCCGGGAGTGGTTCTATCCTTACATAGACACCTGCCTAGGGGATAGGAGGCGAAACAGGTGAAGTAGTTGAATTTATTCATTAACAAAACTACTATAACATTTAAAAAAGACTATATATAAAAAAAAGAAAAAGAGAGATCCTTCAATTGCATTGCACTCCTTGAGCCACCATTATTTTCCCAGTAAATGAAACCCTACTCTCCACATCAGATTAGGAGCCTCCGGAAATTTCGGGCCCCTGCTCTTCACAATTACCTCTCGCCTGCAAGCGCTTCACATTCCGGACCAAAGCACACTCACAGCACGCAAGAAAAACGCAAACCCCTACATACTCCCCTGATGACGATTACTTTCGGGAAAATGACAGCACCACGTGGGCGGCTGAAAAACGCATTCAGAGGGTGTCTGCCGCATAATGACGCTCGTTGGATCGATAACCTAGCTAAATTTTTGTGCTTCCTGATTCCGCTCGCATGCATAGCTAGCTATTCAGACAGAAAAAAGCTCGTTTTGATGACGATGACGCGGGTGATCAGAAGTGTTGCGGCAGATCGCATGAAACGGCGGCAAACTGCAAAGGCAATGAAAAGTCAACATTTTAATGCCTGACTCAATATTCAGGAATGGAGCAAAGAATCGTGGTTGGACGATTAAGCGAAGGGCGTAAACTTGAGAAGGAAAACTTTCCTAATTGTTCACCGATAACGCATCGGCTAGCTCAATTGCACAGAATCCGAAACAACCACCAACTAACATTTGAAAAATATATGATAATATATGAAAATGCTTTAGAAAACTAAACGAAAAGGTGATAACACATACGAATGGGTAACCTCTACCAGATAGCTTCAATACCCACGAAGTTTGCCGATAATGCAGGAAACTTCCAACTCGAGTCCTTGTGTATCAGAGGAAAGAGGGAACACGATGGGATTAACATCCGAAGAAGGTAAAAAGTACCCACATGTGATGTTATTCTGTTTAAAATCCTTTATTTCTCCGCAACAACGCGCCTTGTAAAATCATGTTTTGTCGATTGTGCATTATCTTTGGCATCTAGGCCATTCTCGAGCAAAAAATAAAAAAGCTGCTGATTTATGAAGTTAACTAAGGCCTTCACACTTGTGATATGACTCGAACAGTCACGTGACACTTAAAAACTTACGATTCATTACGGAACGAAGATACAAACAACAAAAATCTCGAAACAAGGTTTTTTCAATAGGAGTAAACTAAATGTCCCCTGGGACAACAATTCAGTTAATGGCAATACTTATGACTGCTAATAAGCCACAGAACTTACTAATGAGCAATTTTGTGGGGGGGGGGGGACATTTGAAAAACGTCGATAAAGTTCACCACCGTCATCTTCTCAACCAATACGGCTTATGATGTTAATAACACACTAAAATCTGTGGTTTTCACTTTAAATTAATTTGGTTGTCGAGCCATGAGCACCCATGAGTAAGGACGGAACAGGCGTCTAATTTTTCATACTTTTATCCTCTTGCAATGCTTGCGCCTATCAATTAATAGCCCAGAACTGCGTGTTACATCTACAGTTTGAACCTTGAACCTGGTGTACTTTGCTCAGAGATAGAGTACCATCTTATAGCTTGGTCATGAGAAAAATCCTGGATAGATTTTGACAAACAGTAGTGATCTTTTGGAAGTGTCAAATAGAACAAAACAATTGCTAAAAGAAAGAACGAAAAATATACAAAACCAAACAAGATTTGCTCAGGTAATACTCCTAGATAATGTGTAAATTCTTGCCGTTCCATCCAAATAGTATCCCAAAATGGATTTCTTCTCTAGAGTTCCCTCGCGAACCCTGCCCCAAGCACCACAGCAAAGGAAAAAAGCCCGTTCCTGCTTTCAGCACGTATGGGGGCTCATAACAAGCGCGACTCCGCATTCTATTGTAACATCCCCTAACATATGATGGATAGTTTCTCGTTGTTCAAGTGAGGGCGTTGTATTTTCACCGAGCCTGAGGAATTAAAAAGTGACGCGGTGAAAGGTACATCACATGACGTTCCGTTAGGTTTCCCCAGCGCTTTAAAAAAACGATTTTGTCTGACAACTGACAGTGACTCGAAAATTCTCACAATACTAGTCAGCAAATTTGAAACCAACGTTTGAAGGAATATTCAGAAGGAATAAATCGCCGTTCCTCCTCAGAAGCTTAAAAATTCAAATGCATAGCTATATTTGGACGAAAAACTGGAAGAACTGACCACCCTCGGATCCCTTCCTTTAAAAACGCTACCACAACAAGGCAGTTATGAAAACCAGAAGACGTATCCAAGAACTTTGGGGAAACAAAAAAAAGAGAAGAAAAAAGAAAGAACGCAAAAATTTGGATTGAAATTGACATTCCAAGAAACGTACGGACAAAGATTTTAGGAGATGAACGGCCTTCAAAAATCAACGCAAATGTACAGCAACCTGAGAATTGAATAACACCAAATTGTCTCTCAAAGTAGGGTACCACCAATAGCAAAAAAAAAAGAACTTCATCCATTTGGAAGAAAAAAACTGCCCATTTCCTGGAAGATCTACGCTATTGGAGTTCAGCTGACTTGCAAAGGATTTTTCTAAAAGTAGTTGCGAACGACGCCACAGACATTAAAACTTGTCCATTAACCATTTCGACAAACAACTACACATCCAGGACTTCTCCAAAAATAAAACTCGCTGTAACCGCTCCCTCAGATTCCACTCTAATTGCATCTTTGAATTCGCAAATCACTTCGCTGCAGTTTCCCACTGCAATTCGGCGCAGAACCCACTAAAATTGCAAAAAATTCCATCACGAGTTTCTAGACTCATGCGACAACCACAGGAAAAAATCTTGTTCCTTTCAATCGATCAGAAGTGAGAGCGAGAAGATAGAAAAAACCCCTTATCTACAACAGAAGTCGTTCTCATACTGCATTACTTGCACAGAGAACTTGTTGTTCAACGTTCCTCTCCCCGGAATCAGCACAGGATTCGCCTCTGCAGCCCTTCAACATATTCGCATTCCATCACGTTGTCTCGAGCTCTTTTTCTACGCTTTAAAACGCCAACGTCCCCCACGTGGTGCGCTCAGTCTGTCGGCTTTGATCCTCCATAAACCCGAACACAACGTGACTGCGCAGAAAACTGCTTGGCGATTATTTTCAAGTGCCCATGTGGCCGAATGACGTCATGTGAAAAAGTGCACTGCATGGATTTCGTCGTGAGGGCTCACGTAGCATGGAGATGTTGTCGAGTTCCGCATATCAAGCCAGTAATTCGCCCTTTCGTTAGTGCATCAGCAGTGAATCTCCGAAAAAAAAAGTCGAAAGCCAACTCAAATGCTATAATTGAATGTGGTGCCTCGCTGAACAGACAAAAAAGGCATCATGACAACTCCGCCTCAAAATTTTCGATGTTATCTAAGGCCAATTAATTAAGCTCGGGTGTCGTTTCCGTGATTTGCGCGAAGATAAGGAAGCTGCAGTACAGGCTTGAAAAATTTCAAGCCTTGGTGCATTGAATATTGCTGAATAACTAATTAAATATCACGTGTATTGGTACACAGTACGCAGTAGGCGAAGATGACGGTGACCCATCCACGGCCTCGAGAAGCACGCGGCGCGATCGCGCCGCTCACGATGGAATCGTCGCTGCAGTAGCGAGTCTGCGTTTTCTCGGTGGTTTTTCATCACATTTGATGTTGACTGACAAAAAAAAACTAACTAACTATCAAGAACACCCCGCAGTTTGTTGCCCTGAAGAGAATTCATGCTCGAGCGGCGCGGTCGCGCGGCGTGCCTTTCGAGGGCACAGAAGGGTCACCGCCATCGACACCCACTGTACATACAATGCGATCGTAAGCACGACTATCACACGCGTTTTCCTCAACATCACTTACTGCCTTCTGTAGATGAATCCAGGCAGAAAACTATTGTGGACGATTAAGACGAAAAAACCAGGTGTAAACGCTTTCACACAATGCAACGTGTAACCAGTTTTCTCGAAGAAAAAAAAAAAGAAGAAAAGAAATGGAAGTCAGATAAAATCGCTATCGATAGCCAGTCTCTTCAAAAGGAGTGAAAACGCAAATATCGAACAAACCCCCCATGCAACAGTACCACTCATCTGGCCTGAGCAACACCTTTTCCATGCTTTCTACAATAAGCCAAAAACCAAACCTAACCACAAGCACTTTTTTGAGAGGCAGTAATTCACTTCAATTCACTATTGGACCCCAATCCGACGCTTGTACTGGAGCTAAGAGTGTAGCTACGGAGCAGCAAATCATCTTTTTTTTCCTTCCTGAACCGGATCCACGATTTAAACAGATTATATTTACACAAACTCTGCTTGTACTATTGATTACAAAACAGTACGCCTATGATACTCCGATATCCATGATGTGTACAAATTTCCGCAAACAAAACTGCTCAGGATGAGCACCGCAAAAGATCAATGACCGAAATATCAAAAGAAAAATGAGGTAAAAATAATAATTTCTCCCTCTGATCCACTTAACACCAGCCCTGCATCACCCTTCGACTAGCCGTTCTCGCGCTCATTCGTCTCCCGTGTTTCTTCTTCATATCTATCGCCATGACCCAATCAGCAGCCAGCCTCCGCTGGCTGGTGCAAGGTACATCGACTCGGCGAACACAGTAGTAAACAGAAAACGAACAGATATCAGTCTGGCGCTGGTTGAGAAAACTGACTGAGCGAAATCGACCCGTACAACAAATAGAAACAGCAGAGCAGAACAAAACTTCAAGCAGAAGCAAACGAAATAAGCAATCGATCGAAGACTAGAGGTTCGAGTGATCACCTGGGTATTAGTATGGAATTAGTCTTAACACCTACCTAAAACTATAAAAGAGATAAGCTATCGCAGAAGATAAGCGTTCGTATATCAATACCGAGAACGTTAAGAACTCATTAGCAGAGGAGCAATTTTACTAGCGTTTCGTCGAAGACGTGCAAAACACGTCCTCTTGTAAAGCAGTAGTTTCGCTGATTTTCTAATTTCTATACTACACCCAAGCGAAATGTAAAAGCACAGGACTAGAAGTTTCCGATGCTAAAACAATGGAAAATCTAGCATGTTTGAATCACAATATAAGTTAATGATCAGTTAATGAAGCCTGCTTCTAATAAGCCAACTCGTCGTCTTTAATGGTCTTGAAAACGCGAAAAACGAAAAAAGATCAAAGAGGCATAGTTAAGAAGGAGTATCGCTCTAAGATTTCTCTCTTTGAATAGCCCATAGTAAAGTTGAGGAATATGGGTAGAGGACGAGTTTTTCATGACGCTAAGAGATCCCAAAATATGGGAACTCATGTACATCTTTAAATAACACCATGATCAAGTATGAACTACCTGAGTTCGAAAAAAAAGTAAAATTCTACATGAACAACCGCAATGCCAGATCAAACTAACGCAACTCCAAAATTCGAACAAACCTTCGAACCAAACTCCTCCCATTCCGTCACCACAACCATATTCGGATGTTTGTACCCCACACCGGCGGCATCGAACTTCGTAATGCGAGACGTCTTCTCCAGATAAGAAGAGTTACATCTTTAATGGGAGAGCGAACTTACAGAGAAAAGAGGGCAGAAACGTTAAAAAAAGGCTAACAGGTAACTCACCCGTATCCAATTACCACGCCAATCGTGCAGTCTGGACCATATTTGTGTCCAGCAGCGGCCAGTTGACCAACTGTATCGTTCATCACAGCTTTGATTTGGGCCTTAGTCGACTGAAAAAGCCAAAACTTGCATGATAATTGCTTTAGCGTCGCCGAGAAAGATTTTTGCGGAAAAAAGTTCAAGATATTTTTGACGACACTTCCTTATAGTCAACTAAACTATGAACAAAGGGAACATTATCAAAAAAGCAGTTGAAAAACATACCATGTTCATCTCCAGAGCCTCCTCCAGGAGTTGTACTACATCTTTTCGCAAACAGTCCTTGATATCGAATCCTTTGGTCCACCACAGAAGCCGCGCCGACCGTATAGACAACAACTCACACGGATACGAGAACACAAAGCCTAGAACAAGAACATTCCCAATCAAAGGCTAACCCTTAGTCTCAGCTCGGTAAAAAGTACGAGGTAAGTACTAACCAATAGGTAAATTTGCTTCGACCAATCCGAACTCTTGCAAAAAGCGTTGCAGGCAGTTGACAATAAAAGTGAACAGCTGCAAGGTGGAGATACGCACGGAATTCAAAAAAACTCCAATCAATAGTGGAGATATTCTCCCTCCTGATGACATAAATGAACAGAAACAATGTTTACTTCCAAATTACCTAGTAAACTTATTCAACAAAAAGTTCTTTTCAGAACCCAAGCAAAATGATGTAAATAGGCGTTGTTCAAGTAAGGGGAAAAACTTGTATGACTAGTTTGCTTTGGGTATCGAGAAAAGTCAAGTAATGAATGAAACATGCCTTAAAAGTGATTGAAACCCAAAGATATACCGTAAAGCTACGACACGAAGTGAACATGTTTCGCAAAAAAACTTCAATAGTCTTCGAACAAAAGAAATTGTTCAATATTTTAAAAGTTTTTGGAGCTCACCTGATCACCTGTGCCCTTCATCACGTGGTTAGGGACGATGTAATTGTTATTAACAGCAGCTGGCTCACGTCCTTTACCGTTAAGAGTTAGTAACATAATACGTAAATTTTTACCAGAGAGGTCAATAGCTACATACTGGCCTTCTTCTGAAAAAAAAAAACAATATCAAAATAAGGAGGGTAATTAGTGTAAAAAAAAGATGAACAAGTGGTATAAATGAGATATGCACAAACCGGATCCATCTGGTAACGCTGGCACATAAGAAGGCAGCATAGCTATACTAGACCCGTCAACACTGGCAAGACCGGCTTTCATTTCTGCCTCTATCTTTTCGCTGATAATGTGTAGGTCCTCATCGCTAATGATGAATTTTTTCAAAATCTGAAACAAAAACAACCATGGGAAGAAGACAAATGGGTAAAACGACCAATATAACCCTACCTCCTGGACTTCTGAACGATCCAGCCTCATTCCCATATCTCAGTATACGTTCTTATGTGTTGTAATCGAACTAGTTACAAGCGTAACTAGCTTATCAAAGAGCACTGAAAACAAATGAAACTGACTGTGAGCAGAAATCCCGTTGAAAACAAGAGATGATGCAATTTCGAGCTTGACAAAGAATGACACAAGTGAACAAACAATTGGGAGTTGGAATAACAGAAGTATCAGTTCGTCTAGCGTCACGCCTTTCACGAAGTTTACCCTGAATACTAATGACCCAAATCGATTATAGAAATGTTATGGAAATGCCAGATGTCTCAGAGGAAGAAAAACCAAGCGTAGCAAATGAAAACGCCATTCTTTCAAATGCCACGGTCACAAAGGAGCACAGGGATGAAAAGCGCCTCAGTATGAAATGTAAAGCAGGGGAAAAAAAAACTTGGAAAGACGAAGGAATGCGGAAGAAAGGTTCCATGGGGAGAAAAGATGACACCAGAAGATTCAAAGGCATATCAAAGTTGTTTCTCGAGACACAGACTTGGAAAAAAAAGTAGATACAAAAAGGCAAATTGAAGGTTAGAAAACTAAGCTGAGAAAAATATTGAACGTACATCGAAGCAACGTTGGCGATGTGCATCGATCGGGACCACAGCAAAGAAAATTCGCCCACCTAGGAGCGTGTGTTTCTATCTCAATTACCAGCAAATATTCGGAAACCTCCCCATTTAGTCTGGAAAAAGATTGACTCAAAATGTCACCCTACGGCACTTCCCCGCGCTGTTTGATGCTGCATTTCATTAGAAAATCCTTTTTCTTCCCAAGGCCCTCTTTGAAGAGGCTAGTTAGCAAGCTGATCATCAAAATCATGCCAATTTTTTAACCTCAACGCAAATTACAGCCTAGAAATAAATCAAAATAGCAGCCTATTTATGTTCACTTTTAGAGTAGGAAACATCCTCCTTTTAAATATGCCTTATTCAAGCTTTATTCCTTGTCGAAAGATGGATTGCGCGTGCATCCTCAGACAATTGGCGGAAGCGGCCCGCGCGCCTCATGAGACGAGCGGCCGGGGGCCGGCCCATAATGTTAGGGCCGCCGCCCGGCCGCGAGCTACCCACGCCGTTAGCGGCCGAGCGGCGGCCCTAACTTTCCCGCCAAGCCACCCGCGCGACCACAACAATTGTGCATTGTCACGTGGGACGCTGCCTTTACGGGAAATCACAGAAGAAGACAAAAGAAAGTCCTCTTCACAATCATCTCATTTTTTTTTCTTTTTTCATCGCTCAGTTGCTTTGACCGTTTTATTTCCGTAAATTTCCGTGAACACTTTGGAATTCGAAATGCTAGAATGTTTTCGAAATGTTCGAAGTTATGATCCAATTATTCTAAATGTTTCAGATGTCTGATGTTGTCGTGATTTCTTCTCTTTCACCACCCCATTCTTCGTACGGGTGA
Organism: Ancylostoma ceylanicum; assembly: GCA_000688135.1. Classification (NCBI taxonomy): domain Eukaryota; kingdom Metazoa; phylum Nematoda; class Chromadorea; order Rhabditida; family Ancylostomatidae; genus Ancylostoma; species Ancylostoma ceylanicum. The sequence continues at coordinate 62,963 of JARK01000179.1, read as the reverse complement.
TGCCGACTAGATTCATGAAAAAAGTAAAGGAAAGATTCGATTCACAGGCTTCAGCTACAAAACTTACTCCTGGAGTATGACAGTAGCAATGAGAAGCCAAAGGATAAAATCCATCGAAGCCTAAACGTGAGTGCTGCTATTGTGCAATTATTACTATTAATTTGTAGTAAGTAGTAATGATTATTGTTTCCTGTAAACTACAAGGTGACATAGCCACTAATATTGGCAATTAACTTCTTTTTTTTCAGTTGTGGTGTGCTCTAACTTTGGTATCGGAAGAAGTCGGGAAGGAAAAGAGAAGAAGCCGGGAAGGAAAAGTGGCCACGAAACGTCTACTCCTTTCCTTATTTGGTTTTCCATGTGCTGAATCCATTTGCGATCTGTTTTCCCTTTTTGTGTATCTTTATTGGTCCTGGATTAACGAAGCTTAGATTTTTGTAGTCAAAATTGTACTATAATACGTTGGAACCTTGTTATTTGTCAATCTTATTGTTTGTTTTCCTATTGTTTAGGCATTAGTTTGTGCTATTGTGAATTATTTCTTTCGATGATAGTATTCCTAGAGGGAAATTATAGTCATGCCTGTGCGGGATTTTTGTTACAATAAATTATTGCATATAACAGAATTTGTTCGCAGTAGATCAAGAAAGACAGAAAATCAGAAGATTGAATGTACTCTCGAGCGCGAATCGATCGATTTAATGACCTCACCGGCCGGGCGGCGGCCGCGTACCGGCCGGCCCGTTCACCCACTAGCGGCCGGGCGGCGGTGGCGGCGATAGCCCGGCCGCTAGTGGGTGCGCGGGCCGCCCGCTACAATTGTCTGAGTCACGGCCGCAGAATCGCTGCGGGACCTACTCGACCCTCTCACTTGGAGCATGTTCCCTCCGCGTCTCTCGTTCAAGTCTCGCCGCGATTCTGCAGTCACGGAATCCGCCTGACTTTTCGAAAAGTACTGTACTTGAAGATAGAAACTAAAACTGTAGTGAATAAAATTGAATCTGGAAAGTTTTAAAAAAATTGAAAGTTGAGTTATTCTAGGAGAGCGTTATTTCTCTCGAAAAAGAAAACTCACTGGGAAAAGAACAATGCTGAAGATTACGAAGATGTTTACTATCGAATGAGGAAAAAGAAGTACTAAAAAAGAAATGATGGATTGAGCGAGAATGGAAAGTACGACGAGAGTGCGTTGTTACTAAACTCGGGTAAGAAAACAGGAAATGCTAAAAAGTAAGAGCGAGACGGCGAAAACAACTGGGGGAAAGATCACTCAAAAAAAAAGACAACTTCTGAGGCTTCATCAAAAATGCTGATCGATCAGGAGGATTCAAGCTCTCCTGCATTGAGAATCGTATATAATTCCTGACAAATCCTTTTTAAGAAAAGTGAAAATCGAATGCCTTTTATACTTTGGACCGAATAAAAATCGAATAATTTTGTTTCTTCAATAACAATCTAGGAAATAATTCGAACACCTAGATATTCGAGAATGAGGAGGCCCTAGTGGTCCTCTTCTCATTCGTGCAGCACTGTATTGGTCTCCCATGCTGGTATGTACATTCGAATTTTCGATTTATTCGAAATCGGATATTTTTGCTTTCCAATATCGAATATTTCGAATAAATGGGAAATTCTAACGTTCTAACATTAGAGACCACTGTGGTGCTGTACGAAAAAGAAGAAAAGCGTTGGCGCTTTCTCATTCTCAAATATCTGGAAGTTTAAACTGTTTCCTGCAATGTTATTAAAGTTATAAAAATTATTCAATTTTTATTCGGTCCAAAGTATAATGTCTTTATTTCCGTGGACTTGTAGAATCATTTTTGGTCTCCGAAACTTGGATGCGTGAAGGACGCATTCGCTTCACTGAAACTAATGAGACTTGTAAAAGACGTATCCAAGCGTTTAAACTCAATATAAAGGTACTGCATGGCTATGGATTCCAAACCCAAACTGCGAGAAAAAAATCATGTTTATAATTGCTGCCACGGTAGCAAAATGTTTCTTCTACCACACATGAAGAAAAGGAAGGAAATAATAACCATTAAACCAAATATGCTGAGCTAAACAAAGCCGTCGCCATGTTTTCTAAACACATCAAACTTTCGAACAAAAGAATTGGCGTTAGAGTCTGATAAAAGCCACGGCATTACTTAGCGATTTCAGGTAAGGTCTGAGAAGTGGACAAATCCGTCTTTAGAACAACAAGACACGCTCAAGTCAACTGTCCTAACAATAAGAAACGGAAAACTCAAAAGCCGAGCAATGTAGCGTGTTTTTCTGGGAGGCAACGAATCCACGGCGAGAATACGCTCCGATTGAAACATCAGAAGCACTGTGAATGACGTTGAAGCGACCGAAACTGCCGCGTAGCCCCACCCACTACAAAGCTCGAGCTCGTGACGGACAAGTCGTCGTATTTCAAGCTGAACAAGTCGCTTTGAAAAAGCTGATAACCGAGAGCTGTCTCATTAAAGGGTCGAGTACGTGGCGCGGGTCCCGCAGCGATTGTCTGCCACGGTACAAAGTTGGAGCGAGTTTCTGCACTTGTGGCGCTGTGTCCGGGAGCTGTCGATCAGATGTTACTCATCAGTGGTCGCTTTTTCTCTTCTTGTGGTTTTAACTGCACAATCATTCAGTTCATAGCAAGTGCAATTCTGAAGAGCTGTATTTAAGGATGCGCTTTGTAGATTTTCTGATAAATTCAAAGGCAACAAGTTCCATGTTCTCAACGTCTGCCAGTAAAAGTGCCTTGGTAACAACCTGTGTGGCATAAAAGCATAGAAATCAAAGACAACAGTTTATTGCATTTACTCCTCAAATTTAGTAATATTCGGGGCAGTGGCGGACGCAGGGGGGGGGG
>JARK01000179.1:27209-56667 GCA_000688135.1 Ancylostoma ceylanicum | reverse complement strand
CCCACCCCCTCCCTCCGTCCCCCAAAGTGATGGTTCCACCCAGGGTTGGCCAAAAAAGTGAAGGTTGGGTGAGACTCATTCTCAGGGTATTCCACCTATGCAATGGAGTCGCTGTCGCGGCAAACACACTATCGAGACGAATCGACTATATGTACACCTCATATCCTTTCCAGCGTGTTTTTTTTTTTCAGCACTCGACTGCCTTTATACTCTATGAACTTGGTAATTTCTTGCAGGATGGTTGGAGGGTACCAGTAATGGTCAAAATGGATTTCGGCCGAAAAAAGAAACCATCAACGACTTCGAGCTCGAAATCTTCGAGTGGAGGATCCAAACAAGTAGTTTTTTTTTCAAATCTCACCTCCTTAATCTTAAACTATTACAATGGACTTCGATGATGCTGGCCCATCCATGGCCTTGAAAAGTACGTGGCACGACCGCGCCGCTCACGATGGATTCGTCGCCGCAGTGGCGAATCTGGGTTTTCTTGATAGCTGTTCATCACGATTGATGTTAACTAATGAGGGAACTAATTAACTACCAAGAACACCCCATAGTTTGTTGTCCTGGAAGGGATTCCTGCTCGAGCGGCGCGGTCGCGCGGCGTACTTTTCGAGGCCGCAGAAGGGCCACCGCCATCGACGTACTCTGTATGTTCTCCTTTTATCTGTGAAGAAAACGAGTTGGAAGGAGAAATCCACTTGCAAACTCTGATTCATAAAGTACAAGTGCAGATCATTTCAGAAGACGTATTCCACTTGTACAGATTTTGGCTTCCATCACTGTGCTGAGAAACAAGGGCATTAAAGATGCAAATTGCAGCAGAACAAGAAACAACGTGGTGCTCCTACGGGCCAAAATGCTCCATCCACTTCTGCCGCTGCTGATGACGATTTCCCCGAGTCGTCTACATCGTGTTCTACAAATCCACTAATGCAGTCCTTTCAGAAGTGAGCAGTCAATAATGCATGCACCTCCTATTCACTAAATTTGTTGTGATTATGCACATGTACTCAGGCACCTTAACCTTGGTTGTGATGATGGTGAAGAAACCGAAAGTTCCAACGCAGTAGTCGATCCACCGGCAAACGTGGAAGTTGCTGTGCCCTCGTCTTCGGATGGTGAGTCATTTCTCCTAATACCTTGCCCCTGACTGCCTGTTGGTTTGCCGAACTAGCTCTGACCGCATAACTATTGATTTAAATAGGACAAGAGAAGCCTTTACTTGTTTGGAAATTAAATCTCGTTTTTCAACATGTCAATTACCTTGTAGCGATGATGGTAAAGCACGCTTATTCGTAAAAAGTCAACGAAAAAAGGTAGCCTAAAAGTCAGCAGCAGCGGAACTGGCCTTGGTTAAGACGATTTCTTTACCGTTGGCATGTTAGTTTTGCGTCTTTGGACTTTGCCGTTCTGTGGTATCATTTTCCAAAGGAATTCATCAGCTTGATTCCGTTTTCTTGTTGTGTTTTCAAGGAAAACTCATTTTTTACCATGTATCTGAGCAAGGTCTTGTTCTCAACTGATCTGAAGTTGTGTATTTGCTCAACAACTACTGTTTGGTATGTGGTGATCTAACTCTTTTTCACTTCTATTTTTCAGCTCCTGCTCCACAAACCCAGGATCCCGACCATCCCGCTGATAACGCAGAACCTGACCGTATGGACGACGACGGCTACCCTATAGTTGTCGACCTTGGCACTAGGTTCTTTCTAATTTCTTTGGGAACTGCTCTGCCATAAATAACCTAATCCTAATCCTCTCTAGCGAACGACAGTCACGTCTTGCTCGACAGCGTCTAATCGATGAAGTTATTCAGGAACAAGCGTTTGACCAGGTTACGCTTGGATTTCTGAAGTACGCTCTGGAATTGGTGTATTTTCAAGGGAATTTTCTTACAGGATGTGATTGAAGAACTGGAGCGTGCGAATATGCGTCGCGTGTTTGAGGAAATTGAGGATGCTGAGGGCGAAAATTCGGCACAACGGCGCCGTGCTACGGCGAATGGCATTGTGTAAGGAGATCACTCAGTTATTCTTTTAAAATTTTCGTATTTCTCCTTGTAGGTAGCGACTTATTTGTAGTAAGGTTTACGAGAAGCTATCGAGCCGAAACTTAGGTTGAACATGGATAAGTTATGTGGCAGTTCAAGAATTGCGTCCTATCGCGTTTTCTTCTCGTCTAAATGTTTTCCGGGTGGATTGCACTGTGTCGTTGCAATTGAGCAAATAATGGCTTTGATCCAGAAGCAAAAAACATTTGATTGTGGACTGGTTTCCACATGGGCACTTATTGAATGTTTCTTTTTCCAGAAGCGGTGAGGATTCACTAACGCCCCAGGTGGAGGCAGCAATTGCAAACTACATGGTGCGAAAATATGCAGGTATACTATACTTGATTTATTGCCGCTTACGTCTGCCATGTCTCTACGATCTCTGCAGTGCTTCACCGTCGAAATTGTTGCTGCACGTCAACTATTGTATTCCACATCGATTTTCTTAGATCCAGCCAACAACGCGAACGCTGCTTTGCACATGGAAGAACAAGATGAACCAGGTCCATCGTCGTCTGATAGAATGAGCAGACCGGCAAATATCGTACCAGGTATTTCCAGATCATCAGGTACATTGTTTTCGACTAGTGGAGGACACTAAGTGAAGTTTTAGCTAGGCAGATAAGAGCATTGAGATGGTTAACTTGTTATTCTGTTGTAGTTTGCTTTTTTTTCCAGCGAGTCGCAGTGTTTCTGACCATCCTGCGAACAATCTCATTGCAATTGGACGCCGCGCAAGTCCTATAACCGAACACAGGAATAACAGAGCATTTGGAGGTATGTTTGACATCGGTTCAGGTTTTGGACTTTAGCGAACATTGACCCATCCGTTTTTATGGATGAAGCAGCTAGAACATTCATTTATTCCTTCACTGAAACTGGTAGTAGTTGTGGCAGCAGTTTTGGTCATAGTTTTGTGTCAAAATGGGCATTGGTGTAATCAGTAGGTCAACAGTGTGGTGCTCCTTCGCAGTTTTTTGGGTACCTTATTGGTAAGAGAAATGATAATTTCAATACTAGTTAATAGGCTACAAGCAAGCTTTGATGTAGCTTATTGTTAGTTCATTGTCCCATTTCTTCTTGTTCAAAGCTAGGATGATGTGCCAATAGAATTATTAATAGTATGGAAAGAGTAATAAAGAATAGAACGAAATAAAAATCATAAAAGAATGCATCCCATTTGCCGGCTTCGTTCCGTAGCCATATACGGGTAAATAGGCCGAAAAATTAGGTCCTCCCGGGAACTCGTCAGTACGGCGACAAGGAACATTTATTCAGGACATGGGCAGTGTTAGTATACTGTTCATCATAGCTAACGACTCAAAGAAGGTCAAACCCGTCCTTTCATGGCTGGTAAGAATCACCTATGTGGGGAAATTTGCTGGAAGGACTGTTTTGAAGTGATTACCCTGCTTTTATTGCCCCTTGTTGAAATTTACCCATATTAACCTCATCAGTTTAGTAGCCAAGATGATTTGCATAACCCTATTTGCATACCTGAAAGTCTTCTAGTTCATTTTTGGTACTTACAAACGTTAGAAAAGTGCACTTTGTACCGAATGAATAACGTTTCGTACAGATACTTGTCATGGTAATGAGCATACAGACCCATTTTAGATACCCACGCAAAAACATTGATGCGATTTTACTGCTTGCGAAATCTCTTTACTCTCTTTTTGGTCTATCATGGTATTTGAGCATGTTTATGCCCGTATGTGGCTTCTAGATGTTTGTAGATATAACTGGCTTCTAGGGATTCTTTGTTTGTTGTCTCGATGCCTTCAGTGGATCTCTGCTAAGAAATCCTCCTAAAATACAGTTCCTTGCACGTTTCTGAGGATTTGGAGAATGTAAAGAATATTTATTCAAGGAATGTCGCTGCGAGCAGCGAATGCTGTGGACGACAGTCCTCTCGGGTGGCAAGGTGCGAAGAGCACACTCAAGGAGAGAATCAGTTATATGTACTGCAAAGATGTACTGGCTGACGTGTACTTCATTGTTGGAAAGGACGATATGAGACAGGTGAGGAGTTCGGAGGTGGCCCATTTGAAAGAGCTTCTTCCATTGTTTTTTCATTGCTTCGCAGATATGTTCAATAGTCTCTTTGCTTCCCCACTAATCCGTTTTCCAGCGAATCCCTGCGCACAAATTTGTTTTGTCGATTGGCTCCGTTGTTTTTGATGCGATGTTCAACGGCGGCCTCACACCACAGAATTCACGAGGTATTATCGAGTGAATAATCAGGATTGAGTTTTCTCTATGCACTCGGAAGCATATTAAGTTGTTGTAGGCTACTCTGACGTTTGACATTTGCCATGTTAATTTCATGCTATTAACAGCTTTGTCGAACTGAGTTTTCTAAACCTATGTTGATTTTTGCTTCCGTCCTTACTCATTCTGCCTGGTTGGGGACATTTTTGGCGATTAGTCATCTATTTTGCTGGTGTTTTATTGGTTTGCAAATAGCACACGGGGTATTCCTATATGCTTAGCAGAAGTGTTGAGCTTTTGAGACGCATTCCATGTCATTTTTCTCACATTTTTCGCATACATTCCTTTTGTTTTCCTCCATGTTTTTTTGGAATTGCACTCCATATTCATTTCTCTTTTATCTCTTTGTAAATCTACTGCCGTGGCTGGTTATTCCCAATTTTTCGCAGGCGTTTCTTAGACCTGTCTAGAATTTTTTCTGCTTATTTCTTCTCGCAGCTATGTGGAGCTCTTACCCTTCTCTTGCTGAAAGAAAACGTTTCTCATCAGCTCATCGTCTCCTTGATTGCTTTCATAATAATTTTCTACAGTTCTGCAGTCCAATCTCAGCTCTTTTTTTCCTTAAGAAATCCCTCACTCAATTTGGATATCGTTCACCCTAAGCCGAACTCAAAGACGTTTTAATTATACCCTTTAGATCCGCTGGAAATTGAATTGCCCGATGTGGAAGTCCCTGCTTTTCGAGCACTTCTTCGCTTCTTGTATTCTGACGAAGTTGAGATTGGACCAGAAAGTGTAATGACTACGCTTTACACAGGTATATTCAAGTTTTTATGTATCAACGGCTGCTTAACGACGGAATGTTTGTCTTTTATTTTCTTGTTCTCTTGTTAGTTCTACCCATTTTCGCCTCAGTAGTACTTCAAAGATCTGTTTGGTTCTGCTGAGGTGAAAGGGTTGAGTTCTTCTTTTGAAAATCACTTTTAAGCGAAGAAATATGCCGTACCAGCTATGGAAACCGCGTGTGTTGAGTTCCTCAAGCAAAGTTTGGGTGCAGATAATGCCTTTATGCTGCTTACACAGGTGAGAACTTGTTTTTTTTTAAGAGGATTATTGAGAGAACTGCTCCTATTAGTGTTCGTCTCTGCCAATTCTAAACAAAGAAAAAACCATCTGCATGATGTGCGGGTCAATTTATGTGCAGCGTGGGTAGTTGTTAAGGCCCAAAATTTCTGCCTTACCCTCTGTTATCTGCATGATCTCATGGATCCGTTTTTTTTTCAGGCTCGTCTCTTCGACGAACCCCAGTTAGCCAAATTGTGCCTTGAAATCATCGATAAGAATACATTCGAAGCATTAAATGGCGAAGGCATGTTCTATTCTGGTTGTTTATGCTCTCAGAAGATGTACATTCATTTCTGGTTAAACACCAACTTTCAGGCTTCACTGATATCGATCTGGAAACCTTGTGCCTAGTACTTGCTAGAGATACACTGAGGATTAAGGAGGCTCAACTATTCCAGGTAACCATGCCCCGGATTGAGAATTGGTCATTTTAATGCAAATATGTTCGATTTCTTCGTAATAATTTATCAATTTAAGGCGGTTGTAAGATGGTCCACCGAAGAATGTGCTCGTCGAGGGCTCGAACCGACTACTGAAAATAGAAGAGCTGTTCTTGGTCGTGCAGTTCAGCTTATTCGTTTTCCACTAATGACAGTCGAGGAGTTTGCGCAGTCTGCAGGTGGGTTTTTCTTTATTTTTGTGGCTTAAAGCGTACAATTTTTCGAAATTTGTTCACAAGAACTTGTTCTGCTCATTTTATCCTCTTCCTCCTTAGTGCATATAATTTCTCCATGACCATTAATTTTTTTTGGTTTTTCATTAAGTTTTAACTAAGTTTTTTTGTCTAATTTACTTCATTTTAGTCCATTATTTCATTTCAGCTCAATCAGGATTGCTTACGGATCGAGAAGTGGTTAATTTGTTCCTTTATTTCACTGTGAATCCAAAGCCATCAATTGGATTCAATGACAAGTGAGTGTATCGCTTAATTCTAGCCTGGTTTCTTAGACAAAATGAGCTGAATTCATTTTTTTATCTAAAAAAAAACAACTGTTATCACCTTCACCACCTATCATCTCCTAGCTATTTGCTTTGACCGTTTCCCGAAATAATCTCAATCCTACAAGAATTGTCAGGATAAGCTGTTGTTCAGTACAAAATGTGGTGTTGCTCGTTGCGGTTGCTCCTCCATAGGCACAATGCTGTAATTTTCAAAAATTCCTGTCCATATCGGTATTTATTCTAGCCCACGATGCTCCGTAGCTGGTAAGGAGCTCGTTGTCAGCCGGTTTCAACGTATTGATGGACGTTGGGGCTACAGTGGTACGCCTGATAGGATCAAGTGAGCTTTTTCTGTTTGGAACCGTTATTTCCCTTTCTCACTCTTCTTTTTTTCATTTTTAGTGCATTTCCAGTAATCAAAATGAGCAAATTTGCAGATTCACCGTAGATCGAAAGATATATGTGATTGGATTTGGATTATATGGAGCTATCCATGGTCCTCATGAGTATCAGTGCACTATTCAAGTGAGACCGCAATTAGTTAGTGGTTTGCGATGGATTTTGTAACGATGTGTTTACAGATAATCCACTGTGGAACGGGAAAAGTACTGGCACAAAATGACACATCGTTTGTGTGTGATGGCTCGTCGTCCACTTGCCGGGTTTCGTTCCGTGAGCCAGTGGAGATCACTCCAGGAGTCACGTATATAGCTAGTGCTTGCTTGAAGGTACATATTTCAGCATTACCGAATACTGGAGGTTTCTTTGAATTTTGCAATGATTAGCAGAGTTTTAAATTATCTCCTTAAGTTCATAATTTATGGGGTTGCTTGAAGATAGGGAAATTCACAGCTTGTAGGGAAATTAAAGGATTCGTGGAGAAATTTTTTACTCTTGAATTATTAGTTAGAGCGCCGTCCTTACGCTCACATACTGTAGGGATAAATGTCATACTGAATAGATAGTATTGGGTTTTAGTTTGGCTCTAAATTGAATTGTTTGTTGAGTAAAGTGAGATGTGAAGCGTCAAATTGATACCCTTGACAAGGTAAACCTGATTTCCCACCTAGCATTGGAATTCCTACTCGTAAAATCTGCAAAAGGTTAGAAATCAAGTGCAAAATGAGAGAAAAAGGGAAGGAGTAGGGAAGAGAAATACCATGCTCAATAGTTGAGATCAGCCTTACCCATCTCAGGGATTACCTCATAATGTCCAATGAACGTACATAGTTGTTCTTCCTCTATATATTTTTACTAGACAGGATGCCCGGCTTCGCTCGGGTTTTTCATTTCTCCGGCAGTTTAACGCTGACGACGACAACCGTTAAACCCAACGATCATTTCATAGTGCTCATCATTTTCATGATCAAACCAGAAATCCTTTCTCATTCACCTCTGTCAGAAAGTAGGAAAAGTTGTTTCGTTGGTAAATTTTTCTGAAATTCTTGCTATATTCACGTTCAGCGTATTGGATAACCCTAGTAGACATGTCCCCACCGGTCCGTGGGCAAAAATTGCGAAAAATCAATAAAATCGGTAAGTCAATAAATCAATCGATAACCTAAAGTAGCCCAAAACCTTCGTAGCCCGAGGTGTATATGTGTGCAAAGATTGGTCCCGATTGGTTAATCTTCCGCAATTTCTATTTGGTACATACATACATACACACACACACACACACACACACACACACACACACACACACACACACACACACACACACACACACACACACACACAGACATTCTACTTTATATATACAGACAGATTGAATTTTTGAATTTCATTACTACTCTCTATAATTTCATTTGTTATTGCTCGAAATTAGTAAGTAATTCCTCCTTCACGAATCAATTACATCACTAAATTTAATTTGTTATGTAATAATTCATCACCTCATTCGAACATATCATGTTCTCGTGATAACTCAATGTTTTATTTCTCCAGTTCGAAGTGTTTTCTCGAAAATTGACTTTTTTCATTAATTTCATTTATTGTGGCTCTAAAATTAGCAAGTAACTCTTTTTTCCGATGTTACGGGTAAGATTGGAACGAATTTGCTTTCACAGGGTATGGACTCTCACTATGGAACCAAAGGACTCCGACGAATTGTCCACCAATCGGCAGCAGGAGGTGTTGTTACGTTCCAGTTCACCTATGCGGCCGGTAACAACAACGGCACCAGCGTGGAAGATGGACAAATTCCTGAGATTATCTTTTATACTAACAATAGTTAACCTTTAGGCAAAGTTTCTAGATTCCTGAAGCTATCGCGAAATTTCTAACCCGGTCGTTTTTCTTCATTGCTGCTACGCTGGCCTACGTTTAATTGTGAATGGTAGCAAGCCTGCCGAATTTTGCTATATCTCGCCTTTTCTAACGAATATTCTTGTAGAAGCGCCGCTCTTACTGCGAAGCCTTCCATTCCTTGACAGTTTCTGGATGAGCTTAGTTGCGTTATGCTTCGTTACTTTGTCAGTTTTTCATTGCATATTGTACAATTTAGAAGTACTCGTATGAGAGTCGCTTATTGTTATTGAAAGCTTGTTGTTAGATTATGGCGATGAATGAATGTATATTTGATTCGATTAAGAGTGGAAATTAGAGGTATTTAAGGTGACATGAAGTCTTTTGAGAAAACATAAAGAATGAACTGTAGCTAGTGATTATTCACCGAGGGTGAGATGAAATTTTTCTAGATTTGCTAGTAATTTGTGGGATCTCAAGGTCCATTGCAAACTGATGTCGTTGTGCGCGAATTTGCTTTTCTTGGTGGTTTGTTGGAAATCTGCCAAACTTCAAGCGATTGGAAGCAACCACTGATGTTCCTGTGTGGTCGTTCGAGTCGTTCCGGCATGGGTGATCCAGCCTTGGCAGCACCGGTTGTCGAATATTGCTGCGTCTCGGCTTGTTCACTGGCGGTTGAAGTCGTGTGGATGTTCGATTGTGTCAAATACCAGTAGCAGTGCTCTAGACCGATGTGTGTGAAAAATCGGATATGCTCGACTGAGATTCCAGAGCAGAGGGGTGACTAATCCTGGAAGCCTATCCAGTGGTTTCAATATCAGTCCGGTATTTGACTAGTAAGGCGATGCCGAAGCTTTGATCATCACACAGCTTCACCCATCGCATTGGCTAACCCATAACTTGGAGGTGAATGTGCTAATTATAGGTCGAGCCTATAGAACCGAAGCAACACATTGTTCCATCAGATATTTTGTAAACCGTTTGAAACGGAAGTTTCTACCTAAATTTAAATCGAAATGAGTTGAATAGCAATGATCTTCAATAGAAACGTCGTCTCTGAAGGCATACGAGGGCGGGTTGAAAAGTTTCCGGAATGACAACAAAAACGAAAGTAATCACATGCACTCAATAGTTCATATTTTTGCGTATTCCCATGGGAGTTCAACGCATTCGGTCCGATCTCTTCCATGCCATCCGTTCTTTCCCTACAATCCCCTTCTGTGAAGCAGACAAAATAATCGTCTACAGCTAAAATTCGCTCGTCGCATAACCATAATCTTTCCTTAGACAGAAGAAATTTGATTTCCATGGACGAGCAGGAGTGCGCTGAAGCCAATAAAGAAAGATAAGCTGACAGGGAGAAGTTTCGAACTCGATACTCACAGGTTTCCGCCGAGGCATCGGTATTTTTAAAACGGTCATACTGTCATGCAGATGCAAAGGTGTTTTACTTGAGCAGACAAGGGCGCTTCGCTAGATTTCCCATTTCAAATTCTTTCAAAAATCTTGATCGATATGACGAAGTAGCACCTTCTCCGATATTTAGCGAAATTCCCTCGGCGGGAGCGAAAACAGGTACCACCACCACTGCACGGCAATAAATGGACCTTCCCTTCTTCGGACCCTATTTTGTGGTCTCATTCGAATTTTCGAACATTGCCATATATCCAGAGCGTAGTACTAAATCTAGGCTTCATTTTCAGCTATGGCTTCCTTTTCCAGTCCAAGGTAACTGTTCAAAACAGGAGGCTAAGTTTCTCGTTGGAATATGTTCTTTTCAGGATTGTGGAAATGCGGCACCGCCTTTTCAAAAAGTTTTCTAGACTTATTATCTCTTGTGAAATGAAGACTTGTTGTACATAAGGGATGCCCAGAAGCTTCTCGATTTCGTACAGTTTTGATTGGCACCCGCAAAGACGACGTCAGGCATTTTATATATAAAATTTATAACAGTGGCCTTTCTTCAACGTTCTGCGCTTGGTTCACTTTCTGTTGGCGTGTAGCTACGCTCTATTTTCCAAACCTAAAAACTAAGTTTTGGGAAATGAAGAGGATGGTGTGATGTCACCGGCATGCTAATGCGACTTGATTTCCTTTCCGTTTTCCCGTCCAAATGAAACGATATTGTGACCGCCTGAACTCCATCTCTATCGATAGCTGAGTGCATTCCAAGTTGCTTGGATTAAACTGGTTGTCAGAAACGGACTCTTTGTCAGATCGACTTGACATTTTTAGTGTTTTCATATGAGAGGCTTATCAATACAATGCCATAAAAATGTTTGGAAAACAGCAACTATATTGTGGTCATTCCGGAAACTTTTCAACCCACCCTCGTATGTTTCCTTTGCGAAGTGATTGTGGTTGTGGAACCAGGAAGAGATCCGACAACCACAGTGTTCAATCCAGAAGGTGGTCCAATAATTTGAAACGTTCAAAAACGAGAAGGCCCCCAGCCCCTTCCTATCATTCTTCATCGGTTCTTCTCCCCTATCTGCCTTATTCGCATTTCTAAAATTTCGACTTATTCGGAGTCGAATTTTCGAATTCGAATAAATCCAATCGCATCATTACCTAATACAATTATGCCATTACCTATTAAATCCAATTATACCATTATTCGGTCCCAAGTATTTGCTACATACCTGACGTGCTTCAGTTAGGTTGAATTGCTTCTACGAAGTCTATAAAGAGCATGACAGCGTCTTGCGTTTCGGAGACGCAGGAAGCGAATTGGCACTTCCGTCCTTCCGTTGCGAATGGCTTAGAATTACGCCGTGTATTAGAAGTATAAATGGCACGTATGTAAGCGTACATTTTTTAGTTTCACAGTGACGATGCCCTATTTAGAGTGGCTAATTCTAACTAGTTCAAATTTTATTACAGTCACATAATTTATCACAAGCAATCAACGCCTCCAGAAAACCCTTACGTGCAACGCAAACTCCTGTCAAAAATTGATAATATCAGTCAGATCAGGTTAGGCTGGTAATCGTTAGGTTTTTTTGGAGAGAAAAATGGAGCAGCCATCATTGTTAAAGAAGCTGGAGCTGATAGGAATCCGAAAATGAAGAAGAGGAAATTAGGTTTAAATCCAGTTAAGTGACGGGACAATATACAAGAGCTAGAAACAGAGCTGTACAGAGAATATTTCTCTAATGATTATTTTTGAGAGCCCAATCCGTTGTCCCTTCGTGACACTGATTAAGCCCTTCTAATTTCTGTAGTTCAGGATTACCGGACACTTAGCAGCGAGTGGTGCCGATGTCCAGTTGGCCAGTTGAGTAGAAAAAAATAATCGGTTGCATTTTCTCGGGTGTGGAGCGCTATATCTGGAAAAGGGGGCGTGGTCGAGTTCTGCGATTGGCCGGTTTGATGAATTGACCAATTGCAGAGCTCGGCCACACCGCCTCATCCAGCACGACGCTCCACACTTTTTTTACTCCCATCATGAATCCCGTGCTTGAACACGGGTATCAGATCGCTATGACAGCTCTCAAAGCATTAGCATGAGCATCCTGCCAAGCCTGCTTTACACATTTTTCTTGGAATTTTGATCAGTCACATGATTAATTGATCCATTTTACACAGTAACTCGACCTAGGAAGCTGAGTCATGTGAGCAGATGTTTACTCTATGTAGTATTGAGTAAATGGGAGAGCAACAATTTGACTAGATTTATTAAAGTGAAACGTTCACCGTTACATATGACATAGCGGTCTAAACAACATACACTACATTTAAAAAAAATCTTCTTTAATTCACGTAAAACTTATACATAGTTCACCTAACAACTCAACAAAAATTGCACTTCAATTCAGATAAAAACATATAATTTATAGCACAGATATTAAAGAGAATGATGATACCTCGTCATAGTGTGTCATATTTCAAGTGCATGAAAAGAATGGATATTGATTGAGATGAGTGAAAGACGAAGAGGTAAATGTGAAGATCAGAGTGGTTAATGAACATGCATTTCACAACTTTTTTCTGAATGGAATAACCATTGGGTTCAGGAGTTACAGGGGATGTCAGCCGCTATTGCACACCTGAAAGCGAAACCGCGTCGCGTCATCTGTGCAGCGCGGCAGACCAGTTGAGCGCGATGGCTTTCGAGCGCAGTTAAGATTGCCATTTCTGAGAAGGTCCACGCACAAAGAAATTAGCCGTGGAAACTATACACAACGTGCCATTTCCAGCACCGCCTGACAACTACAGCTGCCAGGTGGTCTGCCGCGCTGCGTGGGTGATGCGGCGCGGTCCCGCTTTCAAATGTGCAATAACGACTGACGCTCTCAGTAGAAGAAGTCTGTAAGTATGTCTAGTCGCGGATGTTTGAGCAAAATACAACATGCAACAATTTGTAAGCTCAAAATGATGATTTTTCGCGCGACTGGCGATCATTACTTGTAAAATTCCTTTCCACAAGTTGCTTGATTTCATGGATCAAATGGCACAAATCTGATGAAAGTAGGAAGAAGCCTGGATTGCCACACGGCTTCCAGAATGAAGAGATCAACGAATACAGCTCAGCACTGATTAAGTTCAGCACACCACAGCGCCTCGATCACTTGCTGATCCACAAACTTGGCGAGTTCAGCGATTTTCTTCTCGGCTAACTGGTAACAGTGGTCCGAGTAGCGGCCTTTTGGTAATTTTGAACATGCAGTATTGGCGAATGAATTTATATCCCCCTGGAAAAGCGAAGTTCCAGGAAGTTAACGTCATCTAATAACCTACTATAGTAATAATAACCTTTGCTGTTACGGCATAATTCTTTGCATTCTCCAACATTCGCTCACAGAAGGCACATGTGATCCGTTTCTCTTCCTGAAAAAAATATTCTACGAAATTGGAGTATGGTAGGTTGAATTTATTGTTTTTCAAACGGATTGCCGTCTATCTGGCCTGCCGCGTCGCACCACCTACGCGGCGCGACACGGGCCTTGTCGGTATTGGTATTCTACTGCTGTTTACTTTACCTCGAAACCTTTGGTCAGGGTGATGACAAACTTAGTCAAAACATCGATATCGGCAACTCCTAGCTGATCTGCCGCGCCGCACCACTTACGCGGCGCGGCAAGCCAGATGGGCGGTATCCTGCACCATAGACCATTACCAACAAACAACTTACATTTTTGCTAGTTTGCTCCGTACTCTTGCGCTCTGGCCTATCTTGCCTAGCTTTTTTCCATTGAACGGCTGGTGGTGTTGAAGAATCTCGCCCTTCTCCTGACGGAGCCGATGACGATGGCGCTGATGAAGTAGACTCTTCCGGTGGTGGACCAGCCACCTGAATAGGAATTTCACACTTAATTCGTCCACTTTCTAAGGGAATTCTTGGAAAACTTACAGCAAATGGATTGTCTTCTTCACAAAGGCTTAGCCGGACACAAATATCTTTTGTGGAAAAGTCGTAGTTGAGCGAGAAGTAGATTTCAGGTAGGGAAGTCTCCACAAAAGTGAAGCATTGCTCCTAGAAATGTAGTTTGAAGCATTAAAAACATCAAATAAAATATGGAAAGACGGAAAGCTGTCGATTGAAAGTTTTTTGGCACTAAATCCTAGTCCTAGTACAACAGTAATATTTCCAGAATGGTAAACACACAAAGGTACAGTCCCATCCTGGTAACCTGGATTCTTACGTAGAAATATTCGGAAAGAGCTGCTTATCACAATGCCTTTAACTTCGATATCATTAAGTACTCCACCCAAACAAAATTTCCCTGGATAGAACACATGGCAGAATCCCGGGAAGGAAGTTCATCAATGCACCAACACTCCTGACGTCAGAACTTTCTCAACTATCCATAACACAACGAATCCAAATGACAAGTGATTCGACGTGATAGATTAGAATTCTCCTAGCGCGGATTCGAAGGCCTGCGACGAGAAAAAAAGCTTCGAAGAACAGAAGACCTCGCATTGATAAATGATGGCTATTCATCGTGGCAAAACGTCTTCCACAATTCCGTAGTGGTTTTTGCCGCGAGCGGTGACGGCTGCGAACAGTAAAATTGCTGGCCGACAATGATTTGACCTTATGCTATCGTGGAAATGAATATTGTCGTCGAGGTCGGCAACAAGCAAAAACAAGGACGATGGCATTTCCTCGCTAATGCAAAGGATATAGAGAGGAAAGGCTACGAATTCAAAATAGTGACGTTAAGAAACTATGAATAAAAATTAAAAATCTCAACTAAAATAAATACTATAAAAAAGCGATAAATGCAATAATATGTTATGAAAACCTAAAAAAGTTAAAAAAATGAGAAAAAAAACGTGAAAAATCTAAAATCTTGAGCGATTCTTGTATTGTTGTTAATGCCTGACATTATTTTCTGCTCCCTCGTTTCGAATTTTGATCTTTTTTCTCTCCTTAGGCCTGAAGTACGTACCAAGTATTAGGTTGTCCCAAAAAAATGGCCGCTATCTATTCAGAACCCCACCAATTCAGGAGCTAGATGGATAATTCCTTAACATTCAGAAAGCTCCGGGCTCGCGCCATCTACTTTCTAGGACAACCTTGTGATTCCTTCATTTCCGTGATTTTCACAGAAAATATGCACCCTGGGAAGCTCAACTTCAAAGCGGCCATTATTTATGGGACAACCCAATGGACAACCTAATAGATGTACCTGTCATACATATCATAACCGTAAGGTTGTGGTGTCAATTGAATTCAAAAAATCAATAAACATTTAACAACGGCACAATATGAAAAATAGTCCAATTAGGCCATACCTTCAGAACAATGGGCAGCCCTCGACACTTGTCGTACAGGACTGCCCTCAGTTGATTCTGGCTCAATCCAACACGGTGCTTGGTTACCGCGAGCAGCTGTGAGCAGAAGAAACAGGCCAGATTTGACGCTGAAGGAACGGGAGTCGAGGGCCTGGAAAAATCGATTAGTTCCTGGAGTCCGGAAGCTTCCTCTTCTTCTAAACCAACTTCTTATATCAGTATTTCATTCAAGTGCCGAAAAAAAAACTTTTTGTGATCCCTGAAGACGAAATCCTCGAAGATCATCCCCAAATTCTTGGTTTCCAGGATAAGGAGCTCTCAGCCAGGGAGTTCTCTGCTCTGATTGATCCCTAACCCCCCCCCCCCCCTCCACCACAACGCAAAAACCTATTGGGCTAGAAATCCATTGCCGTGCTTCTCACCGTGAAATTTCTATGAGTATTTCTTACTGTTTAGCTTTTACTACTACCCCATACCTGTTCAGATCCACGAACTTCTCAGTCAGACTTGTACTAGTTTTCGAAATGTAGTATCCTTTCCTTCAATTATTAAACAGCCCTATGCAAAAGACTCACATGCGCTAAGCTGCATATAAATAAGTAGGTCAAGAGGCACTAATTAGAGTACTAGCGTGCCGTACATGAATAGTCGAGTGTGCCACTGCACTTAATATAATCTGTGAGATTTTATGCTAGGAGCTGTCTTTAACCTCAATGGATAGTTACCGCTCGGCAAAATGCAAAAGCAACAAGTACGTCACAAAATGTAGCCGATACAAGTCAAGCACTGCTAACGGAATACTTTGTATAAACTTTGTTCAAAACATGTAATTTCGAAAAACTAACCGTTCATCCAGGAAATTGTAGTCCTTCGACCCACTCCATCCGAAATAGGCGCTAGTTACGCCAACCAACAAGGCGGCAACAACTGAAAACACAATAAGAAGTCTGGGGAGAGTAAAAATAATTTAAATTGAAAAGAAAATAAATTTAAGGAAATAAATAAAATAAATAATTGAAAATGGAATGAATTCTTAGTCGGAACTATGCTAGAAGAGTAAAGTAAATCACCGAAATAAATGGTCAACCTTATTACAAGGCATACTGAGAGAAAAGCAGGGAATTGGAAGAGAAAAATAGAAAGGAAAATTTGGAAGAAATGTGTCAAAAAGGATCTAGCAGGATGAATGAGGAATAGGACATTTATTTATGTATAAAGGCATTTTTCTGTGACATTAAGACAACTCATGCTTGATGCGTGCGTTCGACATGCGTGCGTATGGATGAAAGTATAGGCCCAGTCGACGCAGCTCTAAGGTAGATCAAAAGTACGTGTCTGCGGCTGATCAGTATTTTTATCCAGGATTCATTTTCTATGCGTGTATGCCGCGTCAACGGGTCTTCGTGGAAATTCCTCTACGAATGGAAGCGTGCGTTTGACGCGCGATTGACGCACGCGTCAGGGATAAATAGCCCTATTTGCACGCTCGTCACCTTAGTATTGTTTTACCTCTTGTGAATGAATATGAATGCTTGGCTCTAGGTATATTATCCTGGAATCATAAATATTTTCTCTGGGATAGCAAAATTCTTGAATTTCCTTTTATTTTAGGATCTCTGTCATTATGCGTACAGCACTGTCATGTCACCGGGCTGCATTCTATGGCGCGAGGAAATTTCCAGAAATTCCTTCTCAAATTGATTTTTTGACCTCTTGATAGAACTGCGGCAGTTCTTAACACCCAGATTTGTCCTATATTGAGCTTATTTCATTATTTAATGGCATTTCTCTCGCTCAAAATTACCCAGCACTGAGTCCACGATCTGACCTTCACATCCCAGACAGTAACGACTTTTTTCCAGCACATTTCCATGTGTTCGTTCGTTCCGCCGCGTTTCCTCAACGTTTCCATTTACGACATCCCGTAATTAGCACTAATCCCCTCAGCCGAATGCAGATGGTTTTTTTGCCGCCTCGTCTCGCCAGCCATCGTTGAACTCGATAATGAGGTCATGACAATTAGAAACGCGGATCGGGCCCCGAATTGACCTATTCGTAGCTAGTAGGTCGATTGTGTTCGATATTAATGACTACTCTACGTTTCAAGTGGCCAGATTTCCAGAGTGGGTACTCTTGCAGTTGACCTTATTTTACGTGAAAATTGCCTCAAATTGCAGGTGCACACGAAAAATGTGGTTTCTCGCTACCATTTTTCACTGTCAACGCATTTTTTTTTGTCTGGATGGTGCATGCAGTTGAGAAAAAGCGCAGATCACCATTGAACCTCGACAAGATAGAGTGTATAATTTGCTTATTATTGGGTTTGATATTGATAGTACTAGAAGATACATAGAACCAGTTCCCCCGAGATGTAGCACTAGTTTGGACTTGCCCATGTTTACGGGTTAACGAACCCAATTATACTTTCTATACTTGGGACCGAATAAAAACCGAATAATTTTGTTAATTTTATAAACAATTTAGAAACCAATATGAACGTTTAGATATTTGAAAATGAGAAAGCCCGACGACTTTACTTGTCTTTCAGCAACACATTGTTGGTCTCTGATGTAGAAACATTTGAATTTTCGATTTATTCGAAATATTCGATATTCGGTAGCCAAGATTTTCGACTTCGAATAAATGAGATAACTAGAGACCTAGAGACCAATACGAATAACTAGAGACCAATACAGTGCTGCATGAAAGACAACAAGAGCCAATGAGTTTTCTCCTTCTTGAATATCTGAATGTTTCAATTGTTAACTGTATTGTTAATTAAAGCAACAAAATTATTCGGATTTTATTCGGTTCCAAGTATACCCAGCTGTTGCCTTTGGGTAACAACACCTATGAGTATGAGACTAGCTAACCTTATTATAATGCACACGGACCTCATAGAAAATGAAATACGCGTTAAAAATGTGAAAGGATAAGAGAAGCGGAGAGAAAAAGAAAGAGAGAGAGAAATGAAGGAGGAGGAGAAACATGAGCTGACTTTGATATATAATAAGGAACAAAAATAGGAAAAAATGATCGAAACTATTAGGATCCGATCTCCCAGCTATAGCAGAATTATCAGACAATCTTATTTGGGCTGTGCAGCATGCGAGAACTGGTCCCCGAAAATGTTTTATGGTACAATCGTCGCATGAAATTATAATCTTGTTACATCGCAGATTAATTCTATAGAATATTCTAGAATACTACTCACGTAACGATGTGCCTACCTGAAAATAAAGGCAGTAAGAGGACACAACCGAAGGGGCACATATGCTTGGGGACCAGTTCTCGCGGCAACATTTTCAACAGATGGTGAGGGTTTTGGCATAAGCTATACCTTGATTTCGATTCCAGAAACTCCCTGGAGGGTACCCCCCCCCCCAATTGGCGAAAAAAGTTGGGGACCAATTCTCGCAGCATCAGTTTCAACAAACAGTGAGTGCTTCGGCATAAATTAGGCACTAGTGTCGATCCTAGAAACTTTCACTTGAATATGTTTCACATTTAAAGGTTGTAGGGTAAATTTTGTCGTGTTTTTTGGGCTCATGTGCAACACGATAAAGAATAAAATTAAGCACGGGGTAAACCACTGCCTCTGCAGTTTTTTTTAATTATTTATTCGTTACTCAAGAATGCTCTGTCATGCACAAAGAGAACTGAAGCGAAGGGAAAGACAATATGTTGATGACTTTCCTCGAACCAGTATCCGAAATTTTGTCATCCAGAGAAGTTAGCATCCTTATTCTCGCAATAGCAATAAAAATAGGCCCGTAGGTTAACAAGGAACTGAATACAGCGAATGAAAGGATCGATATTAGCGGTACCTGTAGTTTAAAGGTAGAAAAACTGCTATAATAAGGACGGTCCTCAGGAAGAAGAAAATAATTTCTGGCGATTAGGTGATTTCTGGATAGTTCTATGGAAAACTACCGTTTTGTACTAAAAAACCACCGTTTGTTACTTTGCTGAATATTTGCGCAAAAAGTTTATTCAAGTTCCCAGATTTCTGTGTCTGGGCGAACCTTCCAGGGCCTGTATAATTACGATTACCCATGGTAAACTTGTTGACGTCTTATTAACTGTGGGTTGGTTCGAGCGGTGTTAACACGTTTACCCTGAGTAATCTCATTGGTGCATGCGGTCCCAGAGATTTTCTTCTCAAACATCCGTTTCTTTTCCGCATTGCTCGTCGGCAGCGAACGATCCTATGCATACTATACAAACTATGTGTCCGTAATTCACACATTCAGCACCGTATAGAATCGTGTTTGTTCTGGGGCATTTCGATGTATGATAGTGTTGGCTATGGGGGCACGCAGCGTGCACTCATGCACTCTTGAATCGGACGGCGTCAGGCGACCCTCCGCGGGCCCACGTCTCGCAGCGAGCGAGCGTCTCTTTGAACAGCGAAGAGGTGCGAAAAACGGCCTCCTTAGAGCGGACGGCGACGGTGATTTTGACAGTTCAAAAGCGTGAGAAAAACGGGCCGTTGTTTGTACGGGTCGATCCAAATACGGGAACGGAAAGAAAACGCGTCGATGTCGCCGGCGTCGTCGTCATCGAGGCGTTTTTCCCACTGGAGAAATAGAGGCGTTCCGTCGACGTCTACTTGACATTCTCGAACTGGCTGCTGCCGATGCAGTTCAATGCGCGGACTACTGGAGGAGAGAAACTACTTGCGTGTCCGGTCCTTGAGAACACACGGTCCTTGAGATTTCAAAACAAAAACGCTGCTCTCACTCGAAGAAATTGAAAATGCTTTGTTGCGGATCTCCCGAGACGTTTCCTTTCGTGACCTTTAGGATTCAAGCACATTCAACGCTAGAAAAACTCAAAAAGCGAAATTGTCTAAAGTCGAAATAAAAAGGAACGGCAAAATTGATACTAGTCTATTGGACACTTTTCTCTTATAGTTGGAACAAAACACTCTCAGTTTGCCTCAGGCTTGGAGGCATCATGGAAATTACCCAGGGTAAACGTGCTAACAGCGCTAAACTTACCCATCGCTAATATCGGCATTGACACAGTTACCTTGGGTAATCTAAATAACGCATGCTGGATCAGATATTAAGCCCTACACGCTCTGCGAACTGTCTCATTCAGACTACCCAGGGGCGCCGACAATTCTACCCTAACGGTACATTTATGTGGTGTTAAGCTCTTACCCTGGGTAATCTCTATTATGCGCACGGCCCCTGGAAAGTGTTAACACGTTTACCCCGGGTAACCTCGATGTTACGGGTATTAAGATTACTCAGGGTAAAGTGACAACGTCCCTGTTACGGTGGGTAAATTTGTGTGGTGCTAACACGCTTATCCTGGGTAATCCTAATTATGCACGCGCCCCTTGGGAGTGCTAACACGTGTACCCTGGGTAATCTCAACGATGCAGACCGTAGAATTACTCTGGGCAAAAGTTTCAACGCCCATATTACGAAGTTGTGTGGTGCTAACACGTTTACCCTGAGTA
The DNA here is from genome assembly GCA_000688135.1 of Ancylostoma ceylanicum. Lineage (NCBI taxonomy): Eukaryota > Metazoa > Nematoda > Chromadorea > Rhabditida > Ancylostomatidae > Ancylostoma > Ancylostoma ceylanicum. The sequence continues at coordinate 35,872 of JARK01000179.1, read as the reverse complement.
ATATCAATGATGCAGGTGGTAAGACTACTCAGGGTAAAAGTGTCGACGCCAGCGTTACGGTGGGTGAAATTGGTGGTGCTAATACGCTTACCCTGGGTAATCTCAATTGTGCATGCGGCCCCTGTTGAGTGTTAAAACGTTTACCCTAGGTATTCTCGATGTTATTGGCGGTACGATTGCTCATGGTAAAAGTGTCGACGCTCGTGTTATGGTGGGTTAATTTGTGTGGTACCAACATGGCTACCCTGAGTAATCTCAATTATGCATGCGGCTCTTGGGGAGTGTTACCAAGTTTACCCTGGGTAACCTCAATTATGCATGCGGCCCTAATTATCCGTCGTGGACTGAGATTGTATCCGTTATCACTCCAGTGCATACTGGAATGTCTACGCCCACAGTTAATTTCTTTGTATGTTGCATTTTCGAGTGTAAATAAACATGTAAACAAATAAGCAACTGCATGAGTTGCCAGTGAATTTGTTGGTTTTTGGCCTATTTTATTATCCAAGCCATTTTACGCCAAATCTTCAGGTTACTGGCCAGCAAAGAAGATATGAAAGCCCTTAAAAAACCACTAAACGTAAAGTTAGTGACAATCGCAGCGGGAAAAAGTCCCAAGTAGCAAAAGTAGCGACAATAGCGCTCTTTCAACAAATAACCCCTAAGCCTCATCGACATCTATGACTCAATCCTTGACTAAAAATACAACCAGTTCTCCAGACGAATTAATAGAAGTGGCTATGGAAGTGTCTGGAGAATAGAAAATTGGCGTTTATAAGAAACTTGAAAATGTTTTTGGAGGGAAATTTCTTATCTTGTTGAAATAAACATTTATGAAAAGAACAAGGAAGTTTTTCGTAAGTGACCGGAAATTTCAGGATTAGACAAAACCTTAGAAAACCCTTTCTCGATAGAAGTTTCATAATAATGATGATTTTAGGGTAAAAATAATCATTAATAGATTTTAGCTCCCTTATGTCCACGTTGTCCACAGCTTTTTCAGTGGAAAATTCTCACTGTGAGCTACACATGTCGCCGTTGTTTTGCCGACTCTCCTTGAGATTCTCAGTGAGAATAAACAGCAAGCGAAAGAAACAACAAGGCCAACTCGACGTGCGCCAAACAAGCAAAAAAAAGACCTCGCTATTTGCTCGCTGGTACTCGTTGCAAGTGAGAATAGTTCCTTTCGTCAGTCCTCTGCTAGCCACAGAATATTTTCTTTTATATCATAGCAAGCAAATTTCATCAAGAGAGTGCCCTATCAGGTAATTTATTAAATAGAAAATCTTTTCCTTGAAAGTTTCTTAGAAAATTATCGGATTTACGGATAAATCCCGGATTAGATCATGCTTTGACATTGGCTGAGAATCCATTTTACCTCAAAACCCTCAAAATCCCTCGTATTTCGCGGGAAAAGCTACTCCATACTCCATAGAATTTCGACAGGCCATGAAAATTCCTTCAAAAAAAAAAACATGAAAAGTGTTATCTGTTGCCTTTTTAGCAACAGGATAGTCCAGAATCGCACAAAAGGTCCATGGCTAAATAGTGCAACATCCAGGACCCTGCAACATAAGCTGATGTAATCCAGTACCATTCCCAATTGCATATGAGCAAGCACAGCTTGACTTGGCCATAGCAAACAGTGTCAGATGGTATTGTTTGGTTGTGGATTAGCTGCAGGTAGGTGGAGGCGACAGTGGTTCCACGGATAGTACTAGCCGGCCTAATTTACGCTTTAGTAATCCATAGTTCAAAGGTTGAGAGGCAAGAATTTTCCCGGAAACCTGAACCTTTGGAGATTTCTGGATCCATAGTTTCCAATGACTTATTTGTTACAATAATTCCAATGATTTCATAAAGGTGATTTCCGCCTGAATCCCGACAGAAAATGTAAGAAATGCGAAGTCGGATCATAAATACGTTTTCATTGATCGGAGCATAGGGGGCATATTCGAAGAAGAATGGAAATTCGCAGTTACATTACATTACATTGCAGTTAGTCCGTGGAATTTGTCCAGGAGTTCAAAAAAATCAAAAATTAGTGAGAAAGAAGAGAAAGGAATCTCCTGCAAGACGTTTTTCCCTCAAAATGATCAAGCTTTCCTTTTTCAAATTGTGGGAGACACAGGGACCATTGAACATCCTAGATCTCTTGTAAATCATGAGAAAAAACTTTTCTAACTCCTGGAACTCTCCTCCGGAACACTCTCAGATCCTGTTGAATTATCTACGAAACGTTCTGGATGAACTACCCTTGAATTGCCAAATTAGGTCGTCCATTTGCTGGTTGGTTGATTGGATCAAGGTGACCGACTCTCTCTCACTCAGCCTAATTGCAGCACTTCCCCTCTACAATCAGATCCAGAAAAAAGCCATAGCGGAAAAAGTTCAATTTCACCCCAGAAGATCCAGTTTCTGGGCATCGTTCACAGCTCGTGGCGGCACAGATTGCCGCCATTGCGAACAGGAAAGCGGAAATGAAACAGTGCAAAAACGGTGCGCACTTCGCCACAAGGTTGCGGCGCGTTTATGGCACAAAGCAAATGGTGTTCCTCGTGGTAAGTGAGCCGTTCGTTCGGCTGTTGACGAGGACGGCTGCATAAGTTCATGCAAATAAACTAGCCTCTCTCTACGAGGGAGATCGGGGAGTTTGGAGGAGTGCATGAGGATAAAATAGGCTATTTCTGGATCTGAGGAGAAATCAGTGCAGGAAAATGAAAGAAGTTTGGTCTCATGATTCTATAAATTAAGTAATCAAATTAAATAAATGTTAAGTAAGTAAACGAATATTAAATAATGCAAATAATGTATAAGTATTAAATTAAATAATGTAAATATTAAATAATGCATCGTTGAAAAGATGGGTAATCGCACACCCGTAGGTATGATTACCCATGGGTGGCAGCCTGGCATAGACAACATCACGCATGGGTAAACATGTTGATGGGTGCTGGTAAACAGCAAATTTGAGTACGCATTAACCACTGGTAGTTTCAGTGATGAATCCTGGTCCTTACGCTTCTATACTGGGCTTGGATGCATCAATGAGATTACCCAGGGTAAACGCTGAACGTCTTGAGGCTAGTGTTGACGATGCGTGAATCTTTTTCTTTACCTTGGGTAATATCAGTTATGCATTATTTTGCCTCCGGGTTTTCCACCTATAAATTGTGAAGAATGAAGTACGGAAAAAGTTTTCCTGGAATTCGAGCGCTAACCACCTAATCCACGAATAATTCACCTGCAACTGCATGCATCATTGAGATTACCCAGTGTAAACGTGCCAACACCACACAAATTTTACCCTGGGTAATCTCAATGATGCATCCAAGCACTGGAATCTACGCGAGACCTGATAAGGTTTTCAGAGAGCGCCAACTGCTCAAAGTTCAGCTGGATTTATCCAGAAACTGACATAACTTCGCGAAATGCACGTTCTTATCGGGCAGCCTTGGAATTTTTCCGGAAACCACAGAAGTAGAAAGATCAGATAACTCTCTCTGTATCTTCAACAAACCGAGGTACTGTGTCAGACAAAATGAATGAGGTAGATTTCCTTCTGGTAATTTAAATATCCATGAATTGAGGTCAGATTGTGACGCCGGAAACATCTGCCACGTATTTTTGGAACATCCGTCCGGAATGCCTTTAGCTGATGGATTGAAAACTCTCTAACTCCCTCAGACGATAGCTCTCGGAAGATCTGCTTCTGGAGTGCTATCGCAACGTCAATCCCTACTTGCAGTCGTTATCTTCAAGGGAAAACCGGCCGAAAGTAGTGGTTATCAACTGGACCACCCACTGTGAGCAAAGGACCACCCAAGGAGTGACTAAGCTACTAGTGGTAAAAGTTATATCAATGTGAATTTTTCCTTCAAATCGAAACCCAACGACTTAACCTTTCACTAAGAAAGCCAGAATAACATCAAAATTCCACTCTGAGATAGGAAAAGAAATCTGAATTATGTAGAATGTTTTGAATCATCATCGTCCAGGATGTCCAGGATTTCTGACCTAAGGCTCGAAAAAGCTAAGGTGTAGATCCAGTAGATCCAACAAGGCAACAGAAGGTACAAAGAAAGTATATAGTCCCCAGAAATCCTAGGCATCCTCGACAGATTCCACTTAGCCCCGATAGTCAAAATAGAGCCCTTCTCATTGAGGTGCTCACCCAATCCAGAACGAATTGGCGACGATGAATCACTCAGAGATGAATAGAAATCGTGACTGAGTCAGTCAGTGACTTTCAGTGACTTTGTGTCCAGAATTTTCTTCACTGGTGCGCTCTGACAAAAAGTCAGAGATAGGGCAAGGCAGTGAATATCGCACAGTTCAGCACTGTAGAATGAGAAAGAAGGATGATGAGAAAGAAAAAGAGGATCAGCAATGAAAGGGTTCTCGAGGAGTGATGGAATGCCTCACTGGAGGGGTTTTGCTTAGGAACTTTGTTTGTTCCGACAAAAGAAAAGCATTCTGGAAGCTCAGAAGGTGGTTTTCGGTAAGGCAACAAAGGGCTGGAGATGGGTAACCTTGCACAAGCATGGGATGAAAAGGTATGAAAAGAAGAGGAGAGAGAGAGAGAGAGGGAGGGAGGAAGAGAGAGAAGAGAAGCATTGACTGCAAGGAAGGCTGGAAGGTCAAGTACCCAGAGAAGTAATTGGGTTAGGAGCAAAACCCTTCCTTTACTGCCAAAATCTAAGGAACCAACAAAATTTCTGGAAAAAATAGAGGTCCTGCAGAGGAAATTGGCAAAACACGGTATAGTAATGCTATTCTTTTGCCATAACACAAATAGTACTGAACAGTACTGAGAATCAATAAAATATCTAGTACTAAACGCATAAGAAATAGAAATTTTACCCACCAAGAACGCTGTGCATGTCGGATGCAGCGACGATCTCCTCCTGGTCGGATGGGCGGAGTCCGGCGGCAGATGGCTGAGAGTTTCGGGGAGGGCGCGAACGAAGCGAAGCGTACCGCTCTCAACAAGGCAATGCTTTTGGAGAAAAACGCCCTGAAATTCAGGGATTACTAATTCCTTTCACGGATAAAGGATGTCGGGGGTCCTACAACGATCCTACACTGTTGGAGTGGGGTTTAAATAGCTGTAAAACGAGAAAACGGGACCGATGTTGATTGAATTTGTAAAGGAGAACGGGAGAACGTGACTGAGCTTAGATTGTAAGACGTCTTAAAGAAGGAGTGGTGGAACCCTAATGATATATGGAACCAGGTAAGGAAGGCGCAAACGTCAGCGGGAGATAGTATCCATAAGAACGGGGAATTTGGGGAACTCTGTGGAAAAAAGAGGAACTGTTGGAAGGGAGAAATTGATAGGGAACAAACGATAGTGACAGCAGAGAATTCAAGGATTCTGTGTAAAAGAAAATGTAGGACTATTTTTATTTCCCCCTATATGTATAGCAATTCCAAGCATCTAAGGTTTTTTTTTTCATCCAGAATTCTCATCAGTACAATAGCAGGTGATCTGTGTTTGTGCTGCGCTTCTGCCGATTCCAACAAAATCCGGTGTACCTACTGTTGCTAATTTGATTTATTGTTTTCACTTCCTATAAATAATTTAATTACGCATGTTAACTTCCACTGTGTTATTCCTCCCAACAATTCCCTTTCACTTTCATTCCTTGGTTAATTCGATCAACTTTTTTCAAAAAATCGAGTGATTCGATATCTCGAATTACTCGATTTTTCGTCGTCTTTGATTTATTCGATTTTTGGACAATCCACGCGATTCCCTGTGGCTTTCTTGAATAGAACATACAGTGAGCGTCGATGGTGGTAACCCATCTACACCGTCGATAAAGACGCCGAGCAACCGCGTCGCGCGCACCGGAATTGATGCCGTCAGCCGTCGGAGGGCTGTTTCTAGGCGCTTTTCTCGCCAATTTGGTGATCTTTTCACGTTTTTTTTCATGTTTGTTAGCAGGAAGAAGCATAACAGCAGCAGACGACATCGATTCCAGCGCGCGCGGCGCGGTTGCGCGGCGTTGTTTTCGAGGCCATGGATGGGTCACCGCCATCGACGTCCTCTGTATTTGAAGTGTATTGTGGCATGGATTAAAATCTTGCCTGAATTCAGTTGAGCTGAATTGCAATGATATCAATAACTGTGACAATATAGTAACATAATAATATTATAACATAATAATATAGTGTGTAGTAATAATAATTATGATAGTTAGTGTTAGACGGTAACAAATTGGATGAAAAATCAGTTGAGCTGAATTGCAATGATGTTAATAATTGTAATAGAATAATATAATATACAACGAACTCCAAACGGCCGTAGACAAAGGGCGGGACCGCGGCGCGGCGTTCTTAGGCAGAGACACAGGGGCTCTGCATGCTCGCTCTAGTTGTCTGCCTCTGCCAGCAGCAGAGCACTCGATCACCATGGCTCTGGTTGTCTGCTGCGGCGTGGCAATCGAGTTCTCTGCCGCTGGCAGAAGCAGACAACCAGAGCCAGCATGCAGAGACCCTGCGTCTCTGCCCAGGAACGCCGCGCACCGTCCCGCCCTTTCTCTACGGCCGTTTGCAGTTCACTGTAATTGCTAATACAGGTATGTAGTACGTGGTGATAATAATCACGACAGAATTAGAGTTAGATAATAATATGTTGGATAAGTAATGAATAAATTAGAGAATAGTAAGATTATGATGACAGAGAGTGCGTGTAGAGGTCATTTCACATCCTGAATTGAATGGAAAAGAAGTCAGGTCGATTGGTTCGCGATGAAGCTTGCTATGGCAAAAATAGGGGCATCGCTGTAATTATGAAACGCACTGTATGAAATTGTACTATGCGACGACAATCTTACGAGCCGGCATCTGCACTTCATTAGATATTCGTCTATCCATAAAAACCATGGAATGCATTGTGCTGCGAGCGCAGCACTATGAAACGTATCTCCTCCTGGATATTAAGTGTTTGTCATCCCGAATAGGGAGAGAAAGTGTAAGGAAGAGCCGACGTCGGCAACTTTTTCGTCCCGATAGGTTCCGCAACTTGTTTTTGCACGGTTTTACGACATTAAACAACGGTTTCATGTCGCTATTAGGGTACGTTTCTTATGGAAATGGCACCATTATGTAGTAATTTATTTGTTTGTGTGCAATTAGGTGTTGGATTAGAAACAGGGGGGGGGGACTAGTCATGGAAGAGAGTGGGGGACATGAAAAATCTCAATAAGGACAACTTTTACTAGGTAGTAACGCCGTCAAGGATATCTTAACCAGGATAACTTTACTCCTGGGAGAACTGTACTCCATAAGGATATTATAATACAACCGTTGGCTAAACTGCCCTTCAACTCGGAAATATCTAGCAAAAAACAATAATTCCTGGAACTGTTCGCTGAATACTCGGTCATGTTATTTCTGGAAGAAATTTGGAGGACTTGTTAAACTAAAGGGTAAAAAGTAATCCTTCAACAATGAGAGATTGCGCACTCGATTTCTGCGATTGGTCGATTCAATCAACTGACCAATCAGAAGACTCTTCCGGGTCAACCTCCTAAGGTTCAATGCTCCACACTCCACGTAAAGCTAGTATGCATTCAAGAATACGGATCAAACAGCTTGGTATTCCATCATACACATTTCCTTCACAACTTTCCATCTCCTAAACATTTCACAAGCAGTTGTTATGTTCTAAAGTACACCAGCAAGAAAAAAAGCTGAAAAGTAGGTAAAAATTGAGTTTCCTCCGGAAACGACGAGCTTTTTTTAGCCCACATATCCTTTCTCTCCCCGTTTTTCACTTGTTCACGCACGAACATTCTTTTTCCTCCCAGAAACGCGCTTTTTTCCAGCATCTCGCGTGCAATCCACTAAAGGAAGATTGTGCTAATAATCCAGCCTGTTCTTGTCTGTTTACCTCGCAACTACTACTATTTCCAGTTTCTAAAGTAGTGAAGACAAAGTGAGGCAATTCGGAGAATTCCAGAATAGGTTGGGAACTTCGAGCAAGTGAAAGAATACTTTTTAAGGAACTATTCCTTGGGATAAATAGAATAATATTTAAAATTTTGGAAAAGAATGTCGCATTAATCTTACTTGTTTTTTGAGAAGATTGCGAAAAAATTAGTGGGGCAAGGCTCTGCAAAGATTCAATAGCTACAAAAAAAAAACTCGGAAAAGATGTACTATTCCCAAGTTTTCCCGAGTTTTCTTCAAAATCTTGGATTTAGTTTCCAAAATGAAGTATTACAGTTACTTTTTGTATATGTAGTACATTTAATTTCATATACCTTCTCTCGGAAGATTGCGATGAATGAATGAATGAGCGAATGAATGAATGAATGAATGAATGAATGAATGAATGAATGAATGGATGAATGGGTGGAATGAATGAATGGGTGGAATGAATGAATGGGTGGGATGAATGAATGAATGAATGAACGAATGAATGAATGAATGAGCGAATGAATGAATGAATGAATGAATGAATGAATGAATGAATGAGCGAATGAATGAATGAATGAATGAATGAGTGAATGAATGAAGTGTAATGAATGAATGAATGAATGAGTGAATGAATGAAGTGGAATGAATGAATGAATGGATGAATGAATGAATGAATGAATGAATGAATGAATGAATGAATGAATGAATGAATGAATGAGTGAATGAATGAAGTG
>JARK01000179.1:13648-27034 GCA_000688135.1 Ancylostoma ceylanicum | reverse complement strand
GAATGAATGAATGAATGAATGAATGACTGAATGAATGAATGAATGAATGAATGAATGAATGAATGAATGAATGAATGAATGAATGGAATGAATGAACTCCAGTATTTGCAGAAAGGTCACAGTCGAATGTCAGGATCGAACGACAATCTGGTATCATTTTGCATGGCTCCTGTGGTGGTTACGATCTCTTTGCGCTTACCCAGCGGCGAAATTGGGTAGATTTGATACGGAAGCGGTGACCTTCCTGGAAATTCCCGTCGATAAGGTTACCGGAGCACCGTGGTAGAAAACGCCAATCATCACTGGAAGCTCTCTACGGCTATGGTCTATGCTTGGAACCGAATAAATACCAAATAACCTAAACTAATTACTAATTCAATCCGGAAAACTCGGATTGTTCAAGAAAGAAAAATCCCTAGATACTCCTTTGTTATTCCTCAAGCATTGTATTTCTTCCTTTGTTCTGGATATCCGAAATTTCGAGCTGTTCAAAATCGAATTTTCGAATTCTACGTAAGTATGCCGCGGTCGTCCTACAGATTCGTCTGCGATTGCAACATCCAGATAGTTGGTGAATCCTTATATGCGAGTCCGAACGGCCTCTTAGTGATGACGCGTTATGTTTGCGATGGTTTCATTGACAAAACACTTCACAGCTGAGCGCCGTGGCGGAAGGTTGAAACTCGAGAGCCGACGTGACGATACAAAAGCTATGCTTGGACGGAGGATAGCGGATAGGATAGGAAGGATAAATATGTGAGAAGGACCTGTCTGGAAGAAATCAGGGAAGAGATAGGAAAATACAACAATTTCTTGGAGGAACGGGATAGAGAAAAAAATGGAACAGTTCTTGCGATCCAGCAACATTCAAATCCAAATTTTTGCTTAGTCTATACAAGTAGGTAACTTTTCCCAAATATCCAGAAAATTTCAGGAGTAGCGACAGCTCCTGCACTAGAAAAGCATCTACTTTTCAAAGACATCCCGAGAAACAATTGGCTCCAACCCGATAACCATCTACAGATGCCGCTTTTAGATTTGACGAAATTGAACTATTTGTAGTTGCAGAAAAAAAAACGAAATCATCCGACCTAAATCCCGAACGAATCCACGACTTTCTGGATAACTGGCAAGCATACTATAGGTACAGCTGATCCTTCACTCGTACAACAACATGTGCTTGCATATCCCCATTTCGCCTTCAGTTTCGCCCCATTAATTTGCGGATGAGGGAAATCCTGTAGTAGCCAGAGGAAAAACCACGGATCCAGATGGTTTGCATAGGTTCTGCATGTCTGGCTTTATTGCCGCTGGAAAAACATTCCTTGGGGAAAAAAGCAGGGTAATCCAGGAGGTGGATTCCTGTTCTTTTTCGCGGCAAATGTTCAACAGGCTCAGTTGTAGATAGCAGGGGAACTTCCTGGGCAGGCAGTACCATTTTTGAACGGTCCTAAGGAGCATGGAGATAGAAGAGCCTAGGAGGAGAAGGATCCTGGAAAACAAGGATAAATCGCTAGAGCTCCACGAAATCAAGAAAAAATTACTTAAGCGTGAAAAGCCGTAGGAGTGCTGCATAGATACGTAAATAAGGCTAAATGTTTCTAGATACAGAAAAACCTCTTGCTTTCGTTCATTTTCTAAGAACTGCTTTAATTTGAGGCCAGGAAAAAACGTTAGAAAGTTCTCGAAGAGTGCACTTCCCAATTAGATTAGATTTCCAGTGCTGATATGAAAGCATAGGGTTGTTCTCGACTACAAAGTGCAATTTCTGAGAGCCTTTTTCATTGAAAGGTCAATATGGAATTATTTTCCATGAACCTTTTTGAGAATCACTGAATTCTTAGTGGCATTCCGGAGACTACTCTACATAGATGGGGGAAATTTTCTCAAAATTTTCCAAGGCCGTAGTGGTTAAGCGATGGAAATTTGAGAAATGTGAAAATGTGCAGGTTTTAACATTTCGAGAGTTCATGAGGACGTATTGTGGTCAATTTCACAAGGAAAAATGTTTCCAGAGGCGACGAGAGACAGAGAATCCAGAAAATTTCAGAAAATTGGATGATAAAGACAGGTAGCATACACGTATATGTATTCACAGAGCGCACTTCTTAGAAAAACGAAATAAAAACTAAAAAAAATGGTTTCAATATTCACACCGAGGTTCACGACAAACTGTTACTGAAAGTGGACATCTATCTTTTTATAAACATTAGGATGCGCTCAAAAATAATGGCCGTAACATAGTAGTGAAGTTTTGGTACCTCACAACTCCATCGATTTAAAATCTAAATAAACAAAAAGAGCCCTAACTCCAATACATAGCACGATTTCATAAATTTCAAGTTTTCTGACTTTTACACAATCTGGAATATGCGGCGCAGAAACGACCATTATTTTTGGGACAACCTCACACAAGCGAAGAAGTCGCCTTGTCAGAGTGACGTTTCTGGATGCTTCATATTCGCCTAGGGGCACTCCTGGGCTTCGGCGGAGTTGCATCCCATGGGTATGCTCCTACTGCCGCGTCCATAATACTGGGGAGTATCGAATATCCTGGATACTTCTCCATAGATCTTTAAGGACTTTGCACAGAACCATTTGATCATCTTTTTTTGTTCATTTTTAAGCTGTGTCAGCTTCAACAGGATTCTGGTTTCGCAAAATCCCGCAAAAACCGGAAAATTCATGCACTACACTTTACTATTATATTTTATTTTATTTTTACTGTTAGAACAATGTTGTATTTTATTTTACTCCCAAAATAATCTTGTAAACACCAAAGCGTAAACAACCCAATGACAATTAAAACACGAAGCTGTAGAATGCAGCCTGGAATATGAGTGAAATCCACGGAATGCACGATAAAACAGCCGGATGCATAGCTAGACCCATTGTGGAGAAGCGTATGCTTGCACGAGTTATTCAGGGATGAGTTTACTCAATCCGATGTTTACACAAATAGGACAAAATGCGCGTGGAATCGAGGGGAAAAGCTGCGTGCGCATGGATCCGATAAAAAGTCGCGTATAGTGCAATAGCTGGGAAAAAAAGTCAAAATATTGTCAAACACAACAGTAGCTGCAGAAATTTTGCAAGAAGGGCATGCACATCTTCGGACAGTGGTTCTGGATCTCTATGTAATGGCTCTAAATCATGGATTATGCCGGAAAATTTTAAAGTCAAAATATCTGTATGAACTCTAGCTAGCAACTGGCAATAATTCTTATTCTTTGATTTGTATGATTTCTAGTGGATCCTAGTTCCATTGGCTTTCAAATTTATCAGGAACTACGGCAAGCCCATACACATGACGTAACCACGAATCCACGAATGAGCTAATGCTGCAGCCTTGAGTTTCCATTAAAATCCATGAATACGGATGTTCCGGATTAGACTTTTTTCGTACGAAAAAAAAACGCAAGGAAAAACTTGTTGTTGAAAGGATCGCGACGTACGGCGTTGACACGGCTGCAAAAATTGACTGAAACTCGATACGTTTTCCATCTCGGACAGCAGCTGATCTTGAGAGAAGAGAAACGCGTGGAGCGATTATATCGCTTCACGATCCATCGTTTCGTTACGTGTCTAATCCGATTACGTTACGTCATGCGCTGTTTTTCGTTGAATCAAGTAGTGAATGAATCCTTGAACTGCGCGGTATGCAAGAAAGTGCGATTATCCTGGAAGGCAACAGAATAGGGACTTCTTCTTCTGTTGTTTTTAGAATATTTATTCATTTATTCTATTGTATTCGGAAGCATAAAAACTACTTAAAAGTATCCCCAGACTTCGCAACGACCGCCAGCGATCGACGCTTGGGTAAAGTGATGAAGGAGACTCCAGAAGAAACAGGCGATGAGCTCCGTTTGGCAGCGATCCATGACGATGTAACGTGGCGATCGATACGTATCATTCTCACTTACCTACCTACACACCTTCCTTACTCTTATATCGTCGGTTCATTTTGATTCACTTTGAATTGGCGAAGTCTGAGGATACTCTAAGACACGAATCTAGCATAGAAAGGTACAATAGAATAGGATGTGGAGTGTTGAAGCCGAGAAGGGCGGAGCGAGCGAGATCTACTTCTGGCCAGTTCATCCAAGTAGCCAATCACAGAGCTCCACCGCTCCGCCCCTTCAAGGTACGAGGCCGCATAGCGAAGAGACTAACAAATGCTGTTTGAGCCAAGAAATGAGAAATTATGGAATAAAGTCATCATATTTTCCACACTTCTGGTTTCATGGCAAAGAACTAGACCGGTTGTGTGACTTCTTTGGTGCCCCCGGGTACAGCACCCTTTCATCAGTAGTTCCCAAGAAAGTTACAAAAGTTTATTATTAGAGCCTATTATGTGAGGATCAAATAGAAAAAAAAGAATAGAGAAGAAACTAGAAGACAGGAGGAAATGAGGAAATGGGCAGTATAGAAGTGAACCAGAGGATAGCCGACAACAAATCATATAGCATATCAGGGTATTGGAGCAGTATTTGAATTTTATTCATTGTATAAGGAATGAGAATTCCGGTTTCTATGAGAATTCAATTTAAAACGAAAATTTCAAGGGCTACTGTAGTAATTACGAAAAAAATCAAGATGCCTTTCCGGAAGTGCAACACTAATGCAGTAAATGATTAGCTTATGCTTTGGAGAATCTGCAGGTTTAAGTGCAAATTCGTTTCCCAATCCATCTCAATCCAGAAATAGAGAGGATCCGATAGTTGGATTTGGAGATGGTCAGTGCAATCCTTAAAATTCAGCTATTACTTAAATTGATCGGGTCCGAAGTTCCAGAGTTTTTCAGTAAACCACACCATTCCGAGCAATGTTCGACAGTTCAAAACAATCGTTAGCACTAGTCTTAGAAAAAAATTCCAGGATTCCCTGGGATATATGAGCTGCTCCCTGAGCAATACTTAGTTTCAGTTTTTATTTTCATTTTTGCAAGTGTTTTACGTCCTGAATGGTTCATCCTAGAAATAAATAGGTTATTCGAATCGGATTTTTAATCCGCTCCGTCAGAGGCTCTCCTGCGGAAAGGTGATAACGTAGGAACGCTGCATAAAATCAGGCGGATTTCCAGAACAGGGACAAATTTCCAGGAATCTCGTGGTATGGCAGTACTAACTGCACTAACAGAACAGGCCTGGCGGCCAGGTTCATAATCAGGTAGTGGAATTTCATGAGTGGAAGGAAGACGTCATGCTCATTTCACAACTACGTAGTAAGGTTATGCAGAAAACTGAAAGCCGTTTGAAGATGATCTACTGCTATTGTACCGACAAATTCAAATGAGAGTAGGAAATTCAGTGATTAATTTTGTAAAAGTGACTGGGAAATGTATGGCAAACCTTTTCTGTGCATGTAGTATATAGTTCAAAAGGTGCATGTAGTATATAGTTCAAAAGAGCAAAAGCTTGGACTGAAGTTCTTCCTGAGATGTCTGGGAATCCAGGGATCCAGGCTTTGCTATTGAAAGCAGGAACTTCCACAAAACGTCGACTGAGGAACGAAATCCCCACTTAGCACCCCAACTAACTACGGCCAAGACGAAGCAGTAATACCGCGCTTAGGGAGGATAATCGCCACGAATGGAATCGTCTGCAGAACTGGTTCATTCAGCCGCCCAAAACGATTTTTTCCCCAATCGACGACTTCAAAATAACATCGTACGAGCGCATATATTTCTGGGACACAAACACACACAGAAAATACTTGTGGACACTTGTGTTCCACGAATAGCCACTATTGACGCTGGCCGTTAGAGAGTAGTTCTCATTGTTTACTTTGTTACCATTTATGTGACAGTTTCATGGATGGAAATAGGGTAGTAGCCCAATTAGTCCACAGAAGGGTGAAAGAACGCCCAGGGTTGGAATTCATAATGGAGTTTACCCGAGATAATCACGTTTACCCCAAAAGTTTGCCTTCTTTTTGGCATTCATCACAGGGCTCACCCACAGTGCACAGGGTGAAGCCGGGGGTAACCTATACCTGTCTATAGGAGGCAGGTAAACTTTACTATCGGAGATAACCCGAACCATTAATATGGCCCACCGAGAATTATATGACCCACCGAGACCCCCCTATCCAATCTACCCGTTTTCAATTTACTGATTTTAAGGCACCAGTTTTCAAGTACGTATACTTCTGCATATTCTAGCATAGGAAGGCTAATAGCGATATTTTCCATCTCTTCCGGATTTTTCATGCCTTTCCCGGACAAAGGCAGAAAAAATCTGGAAGAGATGCAAAATAACATGCATCACATGCTTCAGCAATGCATGTGATATCCAATAAAAACCAGAAAAGAGTATTCAGATCTGATATTTGCGGTGCTTACGAGCCGTGTAGATAAGAACTACAGGGTGGTCCAAAAATATGGAGACACTCCAAAAGATTTATATCTAACGTTAGAAAGCAAGTTGGCAGCTCTGTTCCCAATATGGTATTTTTCATTCAGTACTGAACAGAATATACTATCACATCTCACTGATTCTCCTAACACCGGCGAGAAAAGACGCGATGAATTCGAACTTGTCACTTTCTGTGGCGCGGAGGGGCCTTCCTCGCGGATAACCCCACGTTTCTAGACGCCATTGCTCGGACGATTAAAGAGTTTACTGGGAGTAAAATCAGTTTTTGTGCTTAGATGAATACCATAACGAGAGATGTGCGCGAATGAATGCTAAAAACAGTAACTATAAGGAAACGGACGTGAATTCCTGTGCAAAAACAGGGTGAAATGCATGTTAGGGCTGTTTCCGGTTCCTTTTTTAGTGCTTAGACACCGGAATAGAACATATTAGGCCTGCAAACATCCAATCTTGAAGTTCTAAGGAGGATTACCCACATTATACGATTACTTATGGGGATCCGAATGGATAAGCACGTTCAAACCGTGTAGGATATCGGCGAATTCGCACCAAATCCCGGATCTCATAACCAAGGTAGCTGGTCTTTCACAATTGCTTTGATGTTTTTCTATTACCCAAGCCTTGTATTCTTTGATGCACTGGTAATTGACCCTCTTGCACAATCTCACACGTTGACATTAC
Organism: Ancylostoma ceylanicum; assembly: GCA_000688135.1. Classification (NCBI taxonomy): domain Eukaryota; kingdom Metazoa; phylum Nematoda; class Chromadorea; order Rhabditida; family Ancylostomatidae; genus Ancylostoma; species Ancylostoma ceylanicum. The sequence continues at coordinate 19,976 of JARK01000179.1, read as the reverse complement.
ATGCGCGTCTAGAGTACACAAAGTTGTAATTCGGTTATGGAAAGAAATCTCGACTGACGGCCTAGTTCTCGCCAAATTTCACAGCGGCAGGGATTATTCTGTAGGAACGTGTATGATCAATCAGATGAACAGCAAAAGATTGGATACAAAGTGCCATGACACGAGATAAGTCGAGGAACGCGCATCGCAACCTTGTCTCCATATTTTTGGACCACCCTGTACAGTATTTGGATCCCAGATAACGAGAAATCCAGAGAAATATGTACTGTATACCGTAAATTACTGGTTCATAAAGCATCATAAGTGGAAAATCTCCGTTGATTCGTGCCTGCACGTCCTAGGTCTAACAATCCTGGAAGCAGGAATGGTCAGCCATGATATTTCACTTCTTAAGCAGTTGAATTTTCAAATCCTAAAATAGAACAGACATGATCAATCCAAGGACTGCATGCATCATTGACGTTACCCAGGTAGAACGCCTTCATCCCCGTAATAACAATGGGTAAATTTGCATTGTGCTGACAATTTTACCCATGGTAATCCCAAAGCAAACGGACCCAAAAGGAATATGAATTAAATCCGTAGTAAGAACTTTTGGACACAATTTCGCGGGTAATTTCAAAGAAATTGAAATTGAAAAATTGTGAAATTCCCAGGAAGTTTCTAATTTTCCAAATTTTCTAAGCTATTGGTAAGTCTTACCGGTGAGCTGGCGAATGTTTTGGGATAATTTCATGGGCACTCTGAGAACTTGCGTAGTAATATATAATATATGGTTGCAGCAGCAGTGGAGCACATAATTCATAATTTAACAAATTATATTATACTTGGACAATATATAATACTATAACACTTCATCAGTTGCTGTAGGTCACACATGCTCCCTTGGGTAACAGGTGCTTCAAATCCATGTCGAAGGGTCAATCTCCTTCGATTTCTTAACCTTCTCGCTGAGGAAAACTGGACCCTTAAGGGCACATGGATGCATCAATAAGATTACCCAGAGTGAATGTGACGACGCCCATGCTGACAATGGGTAAACTCGTAGGGTGTAGGAACGCTTACTCCGGGTAATGTCAGTGATGCATGCGGTCTCTGGATGCATCATTGGGAGCATATCTATCGTACCCTTGGGTAATCAAACCCATATGTAGGAGCTGGGTATAGATAACGTCACGTATTGGTAAACATACCGATGGCTTCCAGGTGAATGGTAAATTCGATTACATGTTGGTGAGTGCCAGGTAGAGGGTAAATTTCATATGGGTAAACATGTTGTTGGGCTCCAGGTAAATGGCTATCTCAATTGCATGTTGATGAGTGCCAGGTAAATGCTTAGTTTGGATATGTTAACACGTCTACCATGGGTAATCTCGATGACGCCTCTAGGTCCTGGATAAAATTTATTCCTAGGAAGCAGCACAATAGCAGGAATGTCTGCTTTCTCTTCTTTATAACCTTGAACACTACAGATATAAATAAATAAGTAAATAAGTAAACAAATAAATAAATAAACAAATAAATAAATAAATAACAAATATCATGTAATAAATAATAAACCAAGTAAATAACTAAATATCATCTTCATATGAATTTTCCCTTTCCTTCACTTTTCATTCTTTTTTCCCCTTTCACTGCTGATTTTTTCATAAATTCTCTCTTATTTATTTACTATTTCTTCAGTAAACTAACTCTATAGCAATTATAACAAGTTCACATTATTTAGCAAGTCTTGGGGTTGCATAAATAATTGAGATTACCTAGGGTAAACGTGTTGGCACATCGCAAATCTACCCACTGGTAACATGGGCGTGAACACTTTTACCCTGGGTAATTTTGAGAATGCATCCGGGCCTTGGAAGTGAAGAAGAATAGAAGATGAGACAGATTAAAGCAAGGAAAGAATGGAATTGGAAGTTTTTTCTCAGGAATACCTCACAATAACATATTAAAAAGGTGATATCCAGAAAAAAATCCTGAAAATAAACGCAGCTAAAGGGAATCGCGCTTTATTATGAGCGCTAGCTCAAAAAGCGGCGCTAAAACAGTTGACGAAGAGTGCAAGGTCGCGAAGGGCAAACCAACAACAGTATGTTTTCGTACGTGAGGATGTTTAAAGGGCCGTAGCGGGGCTATGTTGTCTAAACAAGGAAATGCCTATGACCTTACAGTGAACTTTACAGCGTTGAAATATGTTATGCACACGGTGTATGATGCAGCTCTTAGATGAAAATCTCCTCAAATTCTTGCATTTTGACATTTGCTGACCGTGCGAGCGGGAGATCAATAATCGATTTTGTGAAGTCGAGGTGAAATAGTCGAAGCACTGGACGTTCTGGGCACTTCTAGAGGCCTACGGAATGAAGAGTGAAAAGCCCTGATGGAAAATGTGAAGTACTCGCACAACTAAAAAGAAATAGCTGATGCCTACACTTTACATTTATTTTCATAGCCCCGCCCACACCAAAATCGTTTTTTTTAGAGATTTTCCTATGAAAAGAATCGTCAAAAGCTCCTGATCACAATGGTATACGTGATTTCGTGCAAAACCGCCAATAAATCTGTTTTCAAGCCCAAATTTTGAGGAGCTTGTGGGCGGGGCCAAGTCTGAACTACAGGGTTATCGCTCCACGCCCTCGCTTAGTGCTCGCTCGCACGTTATTGCATTTCCTATCCTGGTAGGGAATGGATGATCAGGAACTCTAACGAGTAGTTTCCCCTTAGAAGGTGAGCTCCCGAAACCACCGATCGGAAACATCGCGGTCCCGCCCGCGGCTCCGCCCACATGCTCCACAAGGATTGCAGCTCAAAAAAGTGTTTTTCGGCAGACTTGTGCTGAATCACGTAAATCACTGGATTATCGGACACTTACCACCCGCGCGCGTCAGGTCCCGGCAACACAGCCTCTAGAAAGCCTCTGTTTCCGCTCTTTTCTCAGGAAGAACAGGTCAGCTTTGACCTATGATCACTAATTAGGTGCTAAAGTGAGTAAGAGCACCTTTTGAACTACGTTTGGCTGTTTCTTACCGAGTTCAAAAGGGCAGAACGGCCTGACGCTACGCGTGCGGATGGTAAGTGTCCGTAGACGCCACCCCTGGCCCCGCCCACATGCTCCACAAGAATTGCAGCTTAAAAGAGCGTTTTTCAGCAGTCTTGTATAGAATCACGTATATCATTGTGATCAGCACCTTTTGGGGATTTTTTCTCACGTAAAAATCCCAGAAAGATTCCAAGGTGGGACGCTGCCTACAAGTAGTACAAGTAATAGTGGCCATTAGTCCCAGAATGTATTTAATTACCGTTGCAGGATTTTCTGTAATTGCAGACAATTTTCACGTCGAACTCGTAGAGAATTCATTGAGCAATGGAACTCTGCTCCATGAACCGGTTCCTCACAAAAGTGAGAATACCAAAATGGCAGTTAATAACGGCAATTACGCCATTTTTTAGAGAGACGCGGTGATGGCAGAGGTGAAGAATTCTGAAAAATTCCATCAGTGTAAAGATACTTTCCCGAAACTGCAAATGCGCAAAATTCGATCTACTTTCGAGAAGAAATCTCTGGTGAACTCTGAAAAGCGCTGGAAATTGATAGTAAAAATTAGGATCAACTACTATGCCTTTTTTGGTATTACCGTCGAGGTTTGATACTAAATTCCATAGAGTAGCGACAAAAAGCGTCTATCTCTCATGTGGATTGCTGCTATGCTCCTTAGTAGAGCAGTTTTGATCGCTGCGACACCGGTGATAGCGATTTAGATACGTATCGATTGGTTGCCGACGACCGCGCGACAGCGCCAGCGACGCGCCGCCCACAATCAATAAGTACCGAAGCTAGTTCCGTGGCGATCGCAGCGATTGAAATCGCTATAGTCCTCGAATCGTAAAGCAGCAGCGGTAGAGGTATCAGTTGGGCTATGCGGTCTATTCTCGATCTATCTTCATGCGAATGAACCTGCTTGAATCTTTCTATCGTGGGAAATTCCCGGGTGCATGCAAATGTTTGACACAATCGCTGAGAAAAAAATCGAATGGTATAGATGAATCATTATTCTATATAGCGCCAACAGGATCTTTGGATAGATAAATTGATCATAGATGAGGATCCAGAGATATTTATGTTCTAACGATACGTCGACTAAAATTACCAACCTGAAAGCCTGGTTGACGCAATAACTACGGGGCCGCCAGTCTAAGTACATAGATTAACAACCAGAGTGCAACAAAAAAAAAACCTTGGGAGAAATATCCGGAATGTTCCAGAAAGGAGCAGGAAGGTGCACTACTATGCGCTGCTAGTGAATGGTACATATTTCATCACTGTCCATGGAGATGCTACAAAAAAAAACTACTGACGACTATTTATTTTATTTTATACATATGGGATTCTCGAACTACAGTGTGTATATTCCGGGGTGGCGTGCGACCGCACCGCGTGCAATGACGCGTGGGGTACTGCTGGCAGCGCTCCAGCAAACAACCAGGTGAGTATCGATCGCCAGCTCGCGTCATGCCGGGCAGTGCGCCCGCACGCCACCCCGAAATATACAGATCATACGCAATTGTGACTGGTTTCGTAGAAGCGCTAAACTGACTTGATGTCCAGGATTTAGAGGTGAATGTGCAGTTGCGTAGAGAACTTAAGATTTGTGTAGAAATAAATCCATCTTTTGCTCAGATCTACAAGCCAATTCCTCTCAGTGATACCTGAAAAGATCTCAAAATAAAGCCTCCTTCTGATTTTTCAGGAATACTTTTTCAGATTTTTGAAGTTTTGTACTATGTTTTTAAATTTTTGTTCTTGATTATTTCACCGTGAAATCAACATTTTCGGATTTTATCTTCCCATCCTAGTCCTGAGAACGACGGAAACCGATGACAGTATTTTTTTTATCACGACCTATCCCGGGCTAGGCATCTTCACCTCCTAAAATGTATGATATCACGAGGAAGAAAGGGGCGTGGCCAGGCGATTCTGACTGGCTCACTCGGGCCGCCTGTCACGCCCATCTGCTCGAACTCGAACGGCGTCAATTCCATAATACACGGTCTATGGTCTATTTTTGCTTAGCGCCGTACGAGTCAAACAGGTAACGGGTGTCGAGCGGCCCCGAACGTGCCAATCAGAGTCGCCTGGTCACGCCCCTTTTTCCCTCACGATGGTACACGACCGCTGAAAAGTGGTAATAGTAATTTACGGCTATCTTCTGGAAACTTTCGAAGCATAGGGGCATGTTGAAAAGTGTAATAATAGAGGGGGGGAGGGTGTAAACATGGTAGCGATTAACTTTCGCAGCATGAGAGAAAATACTTCAGTTATTGGGTTGGTGCAAAATTCTTGCACCAAATTTTACACTTTTTGTCCGAGAATCATAACATTACTGCTAATAGATGGAACCTGGTCCCGCAATTTTCACAGTTAGAGTATCCCCAGACTTCGCCAGTTCGAAATGAATCAAAATGAACCGGCGATAGAAGAGATAAGGATCATGGAAATGATACGTATCGATTGCCACGTGGATCGCCTGGAACGTTGCCAAACGGAGCTCATCGCTGGTACTCTCGAGGATGTGCACACAATGAAGTGGCGATGTGAGTGATGGCGATAATGGAAAGAGTGCCTATCGATTGCCACGCCTCTTTGGCTATCATCTATCTTTCGTCTGGGGTTTCCCCATTCACTCTATCCATGTGGCGACCACCGGCAAAGTCTGGGATACTCTTAGGAAGGACTAGATTCTATCACGATCTATTGCCAGAGTTTCAATACAAGGCCAAGAAATTCTGGATCGAAGAATAAATGTTGGGGCAGGACTTCTGGACCAACTTAATGACCTTTAGTAGATCCACAACCTCATACGAGAATTAAACTGCTGCAAATTCCTTCCTGCTCCCGCCAGTAATGTTTCGAGTAACTGCAAGGGTCAGGCTTGTTCTACTAAAAACTGGGATTGAAATAAAGGTAAAAAGAGGACGATATAAGCCTTGAAGGAAATTGATAGAAGCACAAGTGATTAGGAGCAAATGGAATGAAAATGACATGATCATCCGGAATTTTTCGCTCCAGAAATTAGCATCAAACAGGTGAAAACGGTCATAAACGTGAATGAACACGTCCGCTGGACTTGTTCAAACACGTGAGCTAGGGGGCGATATACAGGACGTGATGGATCGCCACGGTTCGTCGCGTGTGGACATGTCAGATCAAATTAGTTTCAAAATTCCCGCCGCGCTCGTTGACTTGTTACATCGTGTGTACTTTCGCTGGCCGGAAACTCGTACAAGAAAACAAGATCAGGAACTGTTCGACGGGCGCGGGGTGGGGGGG
>JARK01000178.1:74462-103631 GCA_000688135.1 Ancylostoma ceylanicum | reverse complement strand
CACACACACACACACACACACACACACACACACACACACACACACACACACACACACACTTTCTACTTTATATATACAGAAGATGAGATGGCCGTAAAAGGGGTCTATTTGGTGTGCTGATTAAGAATATGAGATCTGTTTTTCACGCTGAAGCGATTCTCTAATGCTACGGTACCCTGTACAAACTGTAGAGAGCTGTCTATTATGGCCAAGCACTGCAAAGGTGGTTATTTGACGTGCTGATCACGAATACGGTATTCATTTAGTACCCAAACGCGCTTCTGAGGAGTGACGGATCGCATACAGTACCAGTCGAAATATGGGGTACTGCCAGACATTAAGCAGACTTTGCCTCATAGCTTTCCAAAAAAACTTTCGTAGTGTGAATTGGATGACATATTAGCGATCAGCATTTGAAATAACCCTTCGCTGTGAAGTTTTGGTAGACTGTAGAAGAAAAACTGTACTTACAGTAAGTCAAAAGGGCCTACAATAACCGTAAAAAAGACCTTGCGGTATGAAAATGATATCATTTTAGTGCACAGCATCTCAAACAACCCCACAACGCAAAGTTTCGCTGGATTTTGCGAAAAAAAAAATCACTTACGTACCTACAGTATGCCTACAGTAACCCCATAAAACTGCACCACGGTAAAAATGGATATCATATTCGTGATCAGCATGCCGAATAGCAGCCCATAATGGAGAAATTTGGGAAAATTCGGCTGGAGAAAAGGGGTTAGGTTAGATATGACCCACCGGTGGGTCGTATTAGACTGGACGCAATTTAACAAGCGAAACTATGAAGATTCAGAATTTTATAATTCAATACTGAGCAGAGTCTCATTTCAGAGTCAATTCTGAGTTTTCAAAAACCGAAGGGTCTTCAGCTAATGCAGAACATAGTGGCATAAATATTTCCAGAAACAAAAGTGCCGTAAAGCCTATTTTCCAAAAGTGTGACCGAGGTGCCCTTTGAGACAGTTACCACAAGGAGACCAACACCACCGCTGCCACGCCATGACACAACTTCTTCTGGTTCTTGTCGTAACGAGCACACCACATCTTCAATAAAAGAAGAAATTCAAAAAGGAGTTTTCCGGCGCTATTGTAATGAAATCTGTTGAGACGCTGCCTGAGGTGAGTTAATCCTGGTGGAGGAAAGCTTTAAAGCAGACATTTTGGTCGAAAACATGGTGAAAAACAACCGTTGCTGCGACGGATGAGTGGCGGTGAAGAAAGCGATAATTTTGCGGATGATAGCCTCTACATATGTATGTGCATCAATGTGTACTTAATTACACCCTGTTGATTATGTTTAGGACAAAAATGTTAAATTCGAAATATTCATTGTGTTAGTACACCAAGAGTCGGGTTAACGAACTTGGTGACCAAATCTTGCTTTAACACATTCGCGACAATGTGCTGAACCGGTTGAGCACGCATGTTGTGACGCGTGGGACCGCGTGCTCAACCGGGTGAGCACGCTTTCATCAGAGTTGTATTTTTGTGAAGCAATCATAATTAGCAAACTCCTACATAGTGGTATACTAACAAATGTTCAAGCGTTCTATACACGCGATGGGCAGAGCAGATACCCTCTCGTACTTTTCAATGCGTGCTTGAAACTGGCAACTAAAATAACAACAAATATGAAGCTTAACTTATTTACTACCTCTTATGCAGGTACAATCCTTGAATTTGTTTCAAACCTGTGCATATTTGAGTTTGGTTTATCTCAGACTCGCGCAATTTCGAAGTGCTATGCAGCGGAATAAAAATAATTCCTACCACGCGGGACCTCGTACTCAAGCGGTTGAGCACGGGTCCTATTTGTGCAAAAGCGCGTGTCTCACGTGACACACCATGCCAAAAACGTAAGATCGTGAATGTGTTAAGCGAACGAACGAGAGTGAGATATGATGGCTCACCTACTGCCTTGATGAAGGCGTAGTAAAATCAAAGATACAAACTGCACTCCGTTATTCCAAGAGGGCTTCGATGACTGAACGATTACTTGCCCGATTGTTTCAATTCCCTTAAGTGGCCGGTGCAACATGCTATTCTAAGAGTGTGGCTGATACGTTAGATTAACTTATGTCTATATAGATATGGATATACATAGATGGGTTAACGCAGTTCTTGCAAAATGTGAGAATGAACACATCATTGCAGAAGGAAATGTGCCCAGACTCGTCTACGGCGTCGTTCGATACGAGCATATATTCTACAGGCCATCCGAAGCATCCGAAGTATTTATGCGTAGTTCAAACGCAGCGATAATATATAAGGATGAAGGAAAAATTGGCCGGCGTTGATTAATCCCGTCATGTGGGAAGCGCCACGCATTTGACTTCATCCGAGCCTCGTAGAGGCTTTGAATGCGTATGTGCCCTATACAGTGACGTGGTGGACTGCAGTTAGAGAGAACAGAAGGACTGAGACGGACGAGAACTGGCATTTATGACGGTACGCTGACAAGAATGTGAAAGGCTGGCCGCTGAGTTTCCTACGCCGACGACGACGTCGTGAGCGTCGACGTTGAGGAAGCGATTCTGCGGCACATTCATTCCAATGTGAGAATGCAGTGCACGTCGCAGATACAAACTCTTCGACGCAGACTTTACCGACGTCACCACAAAAAACAACGTTACCGCATCAACTCCTATATAGCTTGGCCGACAGTTACGACGTGGTCATTGACGTCGAGAACTTTGCTCACAGCCAGGGTGGTGGGCCGGTGCTTAGTAGCGGGGGACGTATACAAGGTCTGGCGTTAGCCGGACGAACAGGCTGGTAATAACTAATATGAAGCTTTTGACAAAATTAACTGTTTGTTTCTGTCTCTGGCTCCAGCCGGTACGCAGAGTCCGCTAACCGTTCACAGGGAAATGTTCAAAGGAAACATGCTTATTGTGAATCACCACTTTGTTTTCTCCCATACAGAAAATTCCCGCAGAAGTTAAGAAAACCGATAAAATTGACTTTTTATTTTTCAGTCCACTTTGAACTGATTCTGTGCCCCGGAAAGCAACGCGTAGAAAATCCTCATTGTGCCTCAACCCATACTCGAACCTCGTTTTGATTGCTCATTATAAGGCTAAGGTATGCAAGAAATTCTGTCGGCCAAATTCCTGGGTGTGGTAAATATGTGACCGTCACTGTGTACACGAGCCTATTGATGCCATCTTGTAGCATCTTTATTCTACTGGGTTGGGAAATAAGTTCGTGCGGTTTTTCCAACTCATTGTTTCATGGTAATTTGAACTTCAACAGGGTGCTTGTCATGAACTATTTTGTAGCCATTGCCACGTCCGACTTTCAGTGAACCTCGGCATGATGTGAATTGTTTAGCCTAGTTTCGTTGAGCCGATGCGAGGTTGCTATAGATCTTTATTAGGCTGACGCGTTTCGGCGAAATCGCCTTCTTCAGAGCCTGAAAGAGGGCAAAATCGAGCAATCTATCCGATCAAACGCCTCCTCCACCTCGCACAAATTCTTCATCTCTCGCGTAAAAACATAACCAGCAGCAGAAAAGGTAAGTACCGTCACTGGTCCACGATCCATAGAGTAGTGGATGTGACCGCTTTGGTGTTTGTAGCCCTTGCTTTGCTCTTTACCGTAGTCACAACATTGCTTTTCAATTCATGTTGCGCTTTCCTTCCTATCGCATGGAATGTGACCCTGCAATTCAACAAGAATGAACCTCTCCGCCACCGACTACCGTTCTACTTCAATCGTGAATCAAATATAGCTCAAATGAATAGGGATATAAGCAGCGTCCATAGAGCAACCTTCATCACTAAAAGGACAGCACGGTAGTGGTCTGTCATCTTTGTACAGAGCAATTTTCGCCTCGAAGTTGCCCTTCGTTAGGGACACCATCTTAGTGGGGTCACTACACATGGATGGAAGAATCAGTACTGATGGTAACTCTCAACAACAAGCAAGTTTATCTAGCCATTCCGTGCAAAACGAAAAAAAAAAACAAGAATTTCGGTAGCGGGCTACAATTTGAGTGGTCTCAGGCAATGCAATTTTTTGTAGACATGAAGCTGAGAAATAGAAAAATCTTTTGCGGCTTTAATAGAGGAAGAAAAAAAGTACAAAACCCACTTGGTGACATTTATACTGCTTTTGGAAAATAGCGATTTCTGTCCTCATGCAAAACCGCACCAACTTATTCCCCAAGCTCTTGCCTCGATACAATGGAACCTCTCTCGAGGTTATACGTGTCGCTTGAGTGATAACATCTTTGTTTCTTACACATTCTGAATCTTCGCACAGGAAGGTGGGTCAGTATATTATGTAGGCTGAAAACCTCGTAAACACTCTCTCACCCGTAGTCCGCGAGACTGCCAACGAAGGAAGGTCTCACCGCGATATCCCCGAACGCACTGTCTATGTAGTTCCCTCGATTTATCATATGCGACTGAACCCATCATCATTGTAAAGAACGGAGCCATACAAATACGGATCCCAGCACGATTTCTATTACATCTATGCACTTATGACGAAATATCGGCCGAATATCTCGTCAGCTGCGCATTCTCTCGAGCACTGTCTATGATTGAGCATCACGATGAAGACGCGAGATCACGTGCTGGCCCCTTCACTTCTGCACTCTGGAAAATTTTGCTGCACTACCAGGATTTATACAACATGATATTTCTCTATTAGTTAAAGAGAACAGAGAAATAAAGCATGGGTTCCTGCCGAGGAAATTGATGAGCGGACCTTGTACAATAACGTATGCCCCCTTGTATATCGTACACTGACATTGCAGATGAAAAAAGGAAACTTGAATTTAAAAAAAATATATATCATTGGTGTTGCAGGACTTTCTGTCCAACACAATAGACGCTCGCAGAAGCGAAACTCGCTTCAGACGGAGCAGAAGGAAATAACAGTTTATGAGGTGGATCTGGGGCAACTCGCCGGAGCAGAGCATTGCTTAACGCGGAGGTGACGAGTTAACAAGGTACGCGAACGACGAGACGCTAGCTCTGCGCGCGGCACTACCGTATCACTCCGCACTATCACCGCGCATTGCTCTCCTTTCTCTCGCACCTCTAAAATACCAAGTCTCTGCAACTGTCATCCATCTAAAGAAGCCACCATACTAGAGGGTTGCCAACTGGCTCTTTTTCCGTTTGGTGTGAGACCCTGTGTAACTGCGCTCGACCAAACCTAAAGGACCAGTTTGCACAACTATTATAATAAGCCTTTATTCTGCTCCACTAGGCAACGTTAGTGCTATCCTCTGCTGTTTCGTATGCTCATTTATGAGAACCATCACACCGAGCTGGAATATGGAGCTACAGAACAAGAATGACGAAGTCGATACTTTGTTTGTTCAGCTCTGCTGATTCCCAGTTTTGTTTGACTCATTGTCTATGTGATGAGCGACTGCTTCTCCTCACTCAGTTGAGGGCCAGACCAAGCTGCATCTCTTAGCCGATCCAATTGCTTCATAATCCATCGTTACGCGTTTGAGTCTGTTCTGTTGTTTTCATCCATTGTAAAACATCTTCAATATACATAGTTGTGTCATTGAAGTAAAATCATGAGATCTCATGAGAAGTGGTATGAATCAACGTTGTATTATTGATTTTTTACACCGACGATATTTTCGTATTGTTGTTGAAGTGAAATTATCATAAAGAGATCTGGACCCGTAGTAGACTCATACTTTCATATGATCTGATTGTGAGCTAGCCGCTCATCGTCTCGACGATCAGGCGCGCCGAAGCGCTTAGTGGAGTAGTAAGTTTTAGGATGGTGGTTGGTTGCAGCTCCTTCCTTCAATCGAGCACTGAAAGCAACTCAACAGAAAAAAATGCGTTGGGACGCGAAAATAGCACTCGTGGTTGCGGAGGGATTCGTAAGTTGTTCGTAGCAACTTACGAGAAAAAGTGAGAAGACATGCAAATTCGCGACGGTTGCTTTGTATTGCTGCAACGGTAACTGCATGGATCTTCGAAAAGGCCCCTAAAACACGTGAACGTGCGCACACGGCGCGAAAGTTTCGGGTTTTGACTTCAATTATAGCGGCTGCTCTCAATGCATATGTATAAAGAATCAAGACAACCTATTCAAAAATCGGTCGCTAGCGCGCTTTTGCCACCGCGCGCGTGTTGGCACCGGAGTGCGCAAACAGGAGCTACGTCCTATCGTTATTTATTTTCATCTTTAGTTTTACTGTTGTTCATATCTGTTTTTGCTACTTTTGACATTGTTATCGCTGTGACTGTTTTTCTTAATGTTGCTGTTACAATTGTTGCTGCTCTTGCTGCCATTGTTGTTGGTTTTTTTGGTGCTCTCTGTTTCTTGTGATGGTCCTCTTCTTTCGTTCTTCTTCTTCCTTCTTTTCCCTCTTGCTCACTCCTTCTTCTTCCTCCTCTTCATTTGGGACTCTGTTTTAAGTATCTGTGGATATTTGCAGTGCCCTTGGTAAAGTAATGGTTTGGCTCAACGACACCCTCGTTTAGGCGGAGCAATTACATGGAAAGATAGTGGACATTATTAATGAACTAAATCAGTAACCAAAAGTTGGTTGTACTGGTTAGGAATCACTAAACGTTCTGACACAATACAATCTTGCAGTCTCTACAGTCTAAAAACACGTGAATTCAAGGAACATCCATTAATTAACGCTGCCGGAAAGAAATCGTACTTCATCCTAGCGGATATGGACAAATATTGGGTTGTTACATAGGTTTCCGTTGTTTTTGCGTAGTGATATTTGGAAGTTTGTAATAAGTGATTACCGGTTGAATTTCCCGCCTGTCCATATACCATTTTAAAGCGCATGATCTCGCGAACATTTCTGAATGTGAAACCTATTTTTCCGCCCAGTTTTGAAAATGCAATTAATTTCGGAATGAACCCTTCGGAAAAGCAAATTTGGTAACGGCACCTGCTCGACTAACAAGCATAACGCTGTATTAGGCGAACCAATTTCTGGTGGAGTGATCTCGAGGCCATTCTTATTATCTGCGGCAACTTTGTCTCCATATTATATTTGGGTGATCTCAAGCACAGGCACCAATCTTGGTAACCCAAAATTTCGATTATTACATTAAACGTTTACAGACACCAATCGGAAGAATTTCATGGCAAGTCCTGAGCGTTCTATGAAAATTACACTATTTTGCCATACTGCCAAGTCCGCCTTGATTTCGATTGTCGAACTGTTTGCAAAGGCAAAGCGCTGGCAGAGGACTTATTAGCTGCGCATTATGTAGGACAAATCTTACTCTAACTAAGCGTCAGTTACGATGTCATAAGAATGTCTACTCAGCAAGAACAGATTGGCCAAAGTCAGTCACCTCCGACACCACTCAACTCCCTTCTTTGCCTCGTAGTTCACCGCAGAAGTTCAGCAACCGTTGCCGTGCATACCTCGACTTTTACCTGTTGGTTTTTAACAAATCGTTTTTGTTGAAAATTTCAAAACAGTGGAAACTTGTGTGACAACCTATCACTTGCTCATAACGGCAAGGATGAAGTAAGTTTTCTCCCCGGTAATGTCACTTAATGGATGCTTCTTGAATTCACGGTTTTTGACTGTTGCCACTGCAAGGCTGTGTTGTGTCAGAACTTAATGTGGTTCATGACCGGTACAACCAAAGTGTGATTCCTGACCTGTACAACCAACTTTTGGTTACTGACATAGTTCATTAATAACGTCATCATTTCGTGTAATTGCTCCTACTCATCTCCAATTGTCCAAGTATCCTAATCTTGATATTGTAATGCTTGGTTCGTATAGGCAACAGAACTTCTCCACTTGAGACTAATTAGCAGAAGCTGCAGTGCAGAAGAACTACTGATGATTCGTTGCCAGTGCATCTTTTTGCTGATGAAGTGAGCACTACCCTTTGTTTGACTCGAACTTTTCTTCACTTGAATTTGGAAGCAGCAAATGTGAAGTGGCTCGAAGGTGCTATTCCGAAGTGGAATGCTTACACAATTTAAACACCCTATTAAGCTATCCAATAGTGAGGATGATGTTCTTTTTGTGTGTTTGAAATGGTCAACCGAGAAATCCATCCGTTACTGGTAATTCGTGTTGGCTTGGTATTCTATTCCAAGGAGACGCTGAAAATAACTGTTATCCCGGATTAGCAACGGTGAGCCACGTGAAGGGGGCGCTGGAAGGAGCGTATTAGAACCCGTGGATAGGTTTCGAAATATAGCTCAGCTGATTAGCTAGTGTGACTACCCGTCTTTCCCCTGTACTGCACATGTGACCGTCGTCTTCATCTGCTGCAGCAACTGCTGAACTGCCCCGTTTGCTCACGGGTATTACTATGGCGCAATCTATATTCACATCTAAGACTAGTGCACGAATATTCGGATAATCAAGTGAACCAGGCTAAGGAGGATGTGAAGAAGCAAGTGAATTCGTCAAAACCTGCCACGGATAGTCCAAACATGTACTGCCCTGTGTGCGATGAGGGTTTCCTTGATCATGAGGGATTGGATGATCACTGCGATGAGAATCATAGTGGCTGATGGCAAGCCGCAGGATTACAGTATACTTACTGTCACGTTCAACAATCGTGAAGAATTCGTGATATGCAAATCACCTCGAAGCTGAAAGATTAATTCAAATATTTTATCGACTATTCAATGATTCGGACATGGCTTACGGAGCAATATGAATAGACAACAACTGCTATACATATTCATTGTGGGTTCAAAACACCGATTCATCCACCAAAACCTTGATTTTGGACCTGATCCTTAGGAAGGCCTTCCTGTAGATATTGTTTCATCTTTTTTTTTCTTGAATTTTGATTAGTAATACGTTCTCAGAATACAGTGCTGTGGGCGTCGGTTATCTTCCATCTGTACTTTGATTTTCTTTTCAGTTCAAAATTGAAATACAAATATTCTTGAGAATTATTATCAACCTCTTATGAATTGAATTTTGGCCTGAGTGGTCGACAATTCTACTAATACTGGCCTTTGGACTTGCTGCGGGATGTTGGGAGCATGATGGATGAAAATTAATGTGTGATTGGATGGAAATAGGTTGAAATTCCTTCATTCTGTTTGTTAGTATCTGTAAGCAACTTACTTTACCACAGAGGATACATCGTCTAACAAGTTTAACAAGATGCAGGAGTGAACCCGTGTCTACGAGCACCTTCAACTTATCATCTTCGTGCCTTCTCTTGGCAAACTACTCAACTTTTCATCAGTAGTATCATTCAATCGATGAGATCGCCACCAGCTCGACTCACTACGCTTCTCAGTCCGAGTGGGTCGCCCGACCTTGGAACCCGTCAGTTCACCTGACTGGTAGGTTTACTACGGGCCCCGATCAGAGGTAGTAGGATCTGAATCAGCGCTGTTGTTTTAATCTTTTGCCAGTGACTCCGAAATACTGTTGTACGAGTGAGATGACCTAATCATTTGTTATTTTTAATATGTCTCCAAGTAAAAATATTTGGCTTCCACCAGTATTCAACTTGTCAGTTACCAGCTCGAATTGGTAAGCAAATGCAGTTTTTTTTACTAGATGTGGAGAAATGAATGTTCCTATGAATTGATCTCGATCCTTGACTTATCAAACAAGCGCATAAAAATATGGAGTAATTTTCGTTTAACTTCAGGTATGAAGCGGTTAAAACTTCGGCACTCAGCCGGGCTTGGAACACTTCGGATTGCTTCGTACAAGCAAAAACAGGAATCAATATTTCTCCCACCACTGTGATTCTAGGGTTTTATGTGACCCGTTGTGTGGCTTCCATAAACTCACGGTCATAACTGGCAGGCTTTGCTTTAGGAGTTTGAGGATAATGCGGACTTTTCACATGTGATCATTCCGGTAGTTGGTCAAAGAAGACTGCTAGACTACTTTTGCGCTAGATCCAATAGAATACTGCGCTAGATCCAATAGAATAATCTAGTGGAATAGATCTCTCAGTTTCTGAATAATGCGATATAGCCGAAACGTTGGCCGATAAGGAATAAAGGATTTCACGGGCACGAGAATTTATACGTGTTCACTTCATGGATTGACAGCTGTTATATCCGCAAGCTATAGAGTTGTGCGCGGCTAACAAGGAACAGTTTTGAAAGCAGGCAAGATATGAAAAACGGAACATGATATAAATGGAAGAGTTAGTTCGTGGTATTACTTTTCGGCCCTCCGCCCTCCGTCTATAATCTGGGAAAATATCATAGTATGCGGACTTTTCACATGTGATCATTCCGGTAGTTGGTCAAAGAAGACTGCTAGACTACTTTTGCGCTAGATCCAATAGAATACTGCGCTAGATCCAATAGAATAATCTAGTGGAATAGATCTCTCAGTTCCTGAATAATGCGATATAGCCGAAACGTAGGCCGATAAGGAATAAAGGATTTCACGGGCACGAGAATTTATACGTGTTCACTTCATGGATTGACAGCTGTTATATCCGCAAGCTATAGAGTTGTGCGCGGCTAACAAGGAACAGTTTTGAAAGCAGGCAAGATATGAAAAACGGAACATGATATAAATGGAAGAGTTAGTTCGTGGTATTACTTTTCGGCCCTCCGCCCTCCGTCTATAATCTGGGAAAATATCATAGTATCACATGAAGGAAAACGGTGGCGTAAATGCTAACGTCTTTAGACAAGCAAGTCAATATAAACAATTGTTTCTCCTTTTTGCATTTCGCTCGTAACTGGCGATCCCGCCTTATCACCCATTACTAGTGAATGTTGCTATGACTTTAATGAACATTTCAGCTACTTTGGGGAGTGTGCTGTACTACAATGTAGTACCAGAAGCAGGTAGCTGCAAACATGATAGAGTTCAATTCTCTCGCTGTAGACAGTCTCCTTTCCATTGGCCCAATGATCCTGTTGATGATAATGATATTCTGGCGTCAGGAGATGTTCTCTGCTCGCTCCAGCCGTCTTTATCAGGAGTCCATTTGGACCAAACTACGACACCCTTCTTGGTCGACCACGCCCGTCATGCGAATTTATCACTTGGCACGACTTTTTGCTCCAAGGTAGATTAGACAGCGAAATTCAGAGGGCTGAGATCGGGTGAGTTTGATGGCCAAACATCCTTCGTCCAGAAACACGGAAGATTGGTCCCACAGCACTCCAGTGTCTTCTTTTCGCCATGAGCAGGTACTCAATCTTGATAGAAGACCCACTCGATATCCATAGCATGCTACTCGGTCGAAGGAATCATCCCATACTCCAGGATCTGTTTCAAATGAAGTTCGACATAATTTTAACTCGTTTTTGGACAAAAACCAGCTTAGGCTTGCCCAAATCCGATATTCCACCCCACACCATCACGGATTGTCAGAAAAGAGTTTTTCAACCTTGACGGCTCTTGGAGATTCCTTTGACAGAAGCTCCCACTGATTCTGCGCATTTCGGAGTGAATATCTTCTCGTCCGTGAAGAGAATTCGGTCGTGCTTGTCACCGCGCGCAGGGGTCATCATCTTTCTGCATTTTTACAATCTGGAGGCCTTTGTTTCGCCTGTGAGACGTTGTACTTTGGCAAATTTGTAGGATATCACTCGAGATCATCTCTGATCAGTCTTTGCATGGTTGGAAGGCTCAATTTGTGATTCTTGGCCAACTGTCTAATGCTTCTTTCAGGATTTCGGCTCAGTTTGCTTTTGACGGCGTTTCGAAAGACAGGGGTCCTCGCAGTTCGATCAGGTCTTCCTCTCGGACGACTTTCAGTTCCTCCAATTTCTCAGAAACGGCTTCTGACCCAATATGCTTGTTCCCGGTGTAGTTTAAGCGTCTTCGAGATCTCGGAAACTGAAGACTCGCGTTTGTGCGTGGCGACTAATGCAGTGTGATCCGCAAGCGATGCCATCTTTTTCCAAAAACAGAAGATAAGACTGGTTCCTACAGGGCTAGAAAACACGGCAGAAACGAACAACACTGAAAATTCACAAAAAAGCCGTACAAACGCCCAAAAATTGATTTTCTTTAGCCCGTCACACTTCATGTGGACCACCCTGTACATCAGCAATCATGATAATTACTATGGTATAGGATGAAGGGCAACTTCGTTTATCGATAATTTACAATAGCAGTGAAACCTTCAATAGTTTTCAAAGTAATGTTCATCAAATTCTTCAGAAACGCATGACTGGCGTGATGCTGCGCGAATGTTTTCGCGGGAAGAATACATTATATGGATGGCTTACCTTCGCTTAAGGGAACTGGTAACCTTTTCAATATCTCATTTTGTAGTCCGAGCACAGCTCTGAAGCCCACTCTTGTGGCTCGAAGTTCTACGTCGCTTTCAAATGAAGGTGCTACTATACGATTCTCTACCATACCATACGATTCAGCGTGTTCATTCTAACGACAAAGCCGTCGCGGAACATGGCTACTTCCGAAGAACACGACTGTTCGCGTCCAGTATTTTCCACTCCAGAAACTTCTGGTATACTGGAAAATCAATTCACTTTCATCTTGATCCAGCTTACCTCGTGCTTGATTTTGGCTGTGCATGCGTTAGTTCGAAATCGTCTTCGATTAAATTACCATCGATGGCGACGTCATCAAGCTTTTCTTCACAGAGAATACTCGAGCCGATGAATAAAATCTTGGCAATGTACGACCTTCCTTCCAATTCTACCCGCGTGATATTGTTAACAACAATATCTCCTCGCACGGCAGATGATGGGGTTACATCATATTTGCGGCTAGGCCAAAAGTACACGAGAGCAAATGTCATGGCTATTGGTGGATACTCGAACAATCATGGATTTTATATACCAAGAATATTTCCTGAGGGAATTGTTGCTAGGAGCCAAGAATGTCGCATACCTCAGTCATGACGTTCTCTAAGGGTACGGCCGCCAACAACCGAGTATAAATACTGCTTTCAGCAATGTTGAGCAGTTATTGTGGAGATTAGCATCATGTCGATATTATCTTCCCTCTTATTAGGAAAGGAAAATCCCTACGATTTGTTATAATACGTCTGAAATTCAGAAGGTATGGACATTTTACTCTTCAGAATATCTGTATTCAAAATATTTCGCTGATCTTGGATCTCTTTTGCAGCAGGAACCATGCATTGCCCTACCACAATGTCCGCCGTTTTATTATTACATGGGAAAATTGTTCTTTCACTTCAAAGAAATTATTTTGTCCTCGGTTGTATGATGATACGTTGCAAATTTTTTTTTCTGCATTGAAATTAATTAGAACAAGGCTTCCGGAATTTTTCTTCTCTTTGCGTCGTTTTTGAAAATCATCTCCCGTTTATTGCGGATAAATAAAAAATGTGTTTCCTCATCGTTTCTGAAAAATGTCTCCCGTTTCATGGCAGATAAATGTGTTGTTTTGGACATTCCTGTAGACTATCTCCCGTTTCATTGCGGATAAATTAGGTGAAGTGTGGTTGAGGAAACCCGCCAATTTCCTGCAGGGTATTTCGTGTTTCAGGGTGAATACGAATTGATAGCATCAGGGAAAGCCACAAATTTAGTAATTACCATGTGCTTTCTTCTCTGAACCTGGGCATTCAATTCGAACGATGTGTTCTCTTCTTGTGCCATCCAGGTTGTTAGGTGGTAAACTTTGATAGGGGAAATGATTTCTGTGTCAAATGCAATATTCTGACATACGAAACAGAGGTTTCAGCCAGAAGAGCGCTTGAAGCCTTTTGGATTGTCGCCAGAAACCCCAAGATGAATAACAGAAATGAGTGCTTATCCATTACTACATAGTGATTTTCTGCCGTACATATCGTTATGCGAGCTGTAGACTGTAGACAAAATAATATGCGGACAACCAAGTGAGTTTGGCTCGTCCGCAGCGACAGTCTTTTACGGGTTTCCGCAAGAACGGTGGTGACAAGGTTGGTTTTTCCTTCGTCCTGGGTCTCTAAGGGTAGCGAGTTTGGGGTAATGTTGAGAAACTGGCAGGATGAGCGGAGCCGTTTGGCGGTTTCAGCAACAGATCAAAACCGCGAACCACTTTTAGGCCTCTGAAGACAGCGATCTGTTCGAAACCTCAGGCCAAATAAAGTTCACCACCTAACAACCTGGTTGGCACAAGGATAGAACACAAATTTAGTTTTTCTAAACTGAAACTCCGTTTCGTAGACGATATATAACCAGCTTCCGGCTATGCAGGTTTTGAAAGGTATTCGACCCGAAAAAGGTGTGGAAGATGACGGTGAGAGCCATATCTGACAACTTCTCTGGGTGGTAATTTCAGCCCAATGCTAGCAGATCTCACTTTAGCAGTTATGGAATTTGAATATTCTAAAATTGCTAAATGTGATATCAATAAACTTTTCATACCATATAGATATATGGATGATTTACTTATAGTTCATAATGAAGAAGAAAGGTACATTGATGATATTTTAAAGCAAGTCTACGGCAGTATACTGGGAATCAAAAAGACACATTTGAACCCATTATCATGTAATTTCTTAGACATTAATATCACTATTGATAAAGATGCTACAAAAATTAGACTATATAATAAAACAGATGATTTCGACTTTCATGTAATCAGATTTCCACATGCAGATTCTAATATATCACTCAAGGTAAAAGGATCAACCATATACACAGAAACCTTGAGAATTGCTAGTATTAGTTCTAAATTGGATTTCTTTACCAATAAACTTGTGGATATGAAGAATCCATCACTACAGAGTAAAACTCATCTGTTTGTGTGTTTGTTGGTTATCGCTTATATCTCACGATCCAACCGACAAACACACATGAACCTATACCGTCGACTCAGAATTGTGCCCCGCAGTGCAACGTCAGGGTCTTTTGGCCGTTTTTCCAGAAGTCGGTTTTATCGATTTTGGCCGCCTTTCCCCATCACTACAGAGTAAAACTCATCTGTTTGTGTGTTTGTTGGTTATCGCTTATATCTCACGATCCAACCGACAAACACACATGAAACCTATACCGTTCGACTCAGAATTGTGCCCCGCAGTGCAAAAAATCTTTGTCATCTGCGCAAAGCGCAGCTTCGCCGCGCTTTCGCGTGGATGGCAATGATTTCTTGCACCACGGGGCACAATTCTAATCCGAACGGTATAGGTTTCATGTGCAAATGTCTATGAATCGTATCACAGAAGAAGAGCGGAAGTTGCTATTAGTGGTGAAATTCTCAGGTTTCTGTCTGTGATCAGTCGAGTGTTTTCGAGGGGATTAAATGGGAAACTGAAGTTTATATGTAAAAGCGATTACCAGTACGCAATTCGACCATGTCCCTACAAGTGCTCCGACTCGCCTTCGGTGAGTTTCGCAACTCTCGGCTTCATCCGCTTTTTTTTAAACTAAGGGTACGTCAGTACCGAAGTCCCGCGAAGCGGGCAAGTGCGAGACTCGCCGGAGGCGAGTCGGAGCACTTGTTCATAAATAATAACTATAGTTCTAATTTTATATACTCTAACATTTTTAATGTCTATATAAAAATAAAAATATGGCATACAAATTGAAAGGCAGCATCCACGGAAAATTCCACTTTTGGGTTGAGTCGCTCACAGTGTAGCCGGCTGCTGGCGAATCACAACGGTATGTTGAACACAAAGAATAGCAGCCTATATGCGGAGATACTGCCGTGGACACGTATGCAAGCATGGCCATTTTGGTGTCCGCCACGCCGGTTAACGCTCTTGATTTGGTATACTACGCGTGTTCTAGCGCAGTGTATAGTGTACCGCATGCAATAGTATACAGTGTACATAGTGTATGAAATGCGCACCATCCACAGGACGTTACGCGCGTATACCATCAGCGGAAAACTCGTCCGCGCTGTGGACGCATGGAAAACAGCGCCTTCATTTCACGTCTTCCGGCGTGTTTCACGCTATTTCATCGTTGCTTAGGAGCTCATCGTCCCTGAAAACCTCGAAAAACAGCGAAATCTCCGACCCAAAAATTTCCGTGGGTGCTGCCTTTAATCTAGTAGGTGATGCTGTTAGCCTTAGAAAGTTTGTCGAGACTATAATTGTTAGCTGATAGTATCTAAATAGCAGTGGCGGACGCAAGGGGGGGGCGGGGGGGGGGCGCCCCCTCGAGAATGGGTCGCCAAATTTTTGAAAGTACTTTACAATACATATAAAAATCTTGTATTAGTTTATTTTTATTTGTTTGTTTTTATTATTAGTTTTTAAATAATTTTTATCATGTGTTTATTATTATATTTAATATTTTTATTAATTTTATTTTCCATCTGGGTCCCCAAAACGGCGGAGACCCCAATTTTTTTCCCACGCCCCCCTCCCGCCCACTTTCTGCGTCCGCCACTGCTAAATAGTACTATTTTCTCTTTCACTCTAACCTTTTAGTACTTCTATAATATCTATAGGATTGGGTAGTAGGCAGTGTTCGCAGATTTGCTCCAAGCCACAAATGTGTTTGGCTGCGTACACTCCACTGAGTACGCAATGTTTTTCCGCCACCTTGGCCTAGATATGGGTTTTTGTGACTTCTAATCTCATCTAATCGATTTTTTAAAATATTTTAACATTTTGTAACTTTTTCACTAATATCTTATGCTAGTCGGTCCTCTCTTCTACCGATGAGCCTCAAGAGGACCGACTAATGTAAATGGTTCGTCTAGAAAGAGGCGAAACGAACCAATCGTTTTAATACCTCTTACTAACTAATTTTTCCAAAATTTTGTTTTATTTTATTCTCTGTATTTCAGGTCATTATGAATAAATCAAGAATAAGAGATACAATAAGAGATGCCAGATACAAGCAGAACAGCCCCAATCCCAATGAGATCGCGAAAGCTCTGAAAATCAGGAATAATTACATGAAGAAAGAAAACCGTCAAAATGGTCGAAAAGTAGCTTTTCCTCTACATCAACACAATCCGAAATAGATGAGTGAATTTCGCATACTAAACCATCTTGGAGAGATGCGTTGCGTGCTCATACGGAAGAATAGAGGCCTATGCGATGATAGGAGTGATTTACCAAATCGAATGCTCGACATGCGGTGATGCTTACATTGTATTAGGTTGTCCCAAAATAAATGGCCGCAATCTAGTAATGAATGTTTGGAAGTTCATAAAACCATTATTTTAGGAGCTAGATAGGCAAACTTTGAACGATTATAGAGAGGAAGTCCTGCTCTATCTGCACTCTGAAAACCTCTCTCGATTACTCTTCTTTTTGGTTTCTACAGACGACATTGTGCGATGAGGCAAAACACGATTTTTGGGTTCTCCCATTTTTAGACTATTTTTCCGCCCTATTAGGACAAAAGCCGGATTTGGTGTTGGTTCTGCATTTGGCCAAGCAGTCGTGTTGTGAGCACACAGAAGCTATGACTAGGGGAACGTTTCCGGAACGGTACGAGTTTCCAACTTTGAACAGGTGATGGTCATGAAAGTTCTCAGAAACGATAGCATATGTAGTTCTGGAGGCGAGACGAGAATTCTGAAACACTTCGTAAAAATGTTAGTAGTTAGGTTGGATGCAACTAAATCAGTAGCCAATCAGTCTTCTTGGCAATTAAATATGGCGAAAGTACAGGCGAAGTCGATTTTGAACAAAAGCATCGCCGGTCAGTGCTTAACTTGCGGCACCATCTACTTTAATCTCTCTAATAAACACTGCTATGGAATTTCCAGGAAAATTGGGCTAATTTTAGTGATGAGTGGACATTGCCTAATAGAATGGAGTTTTGTCCTGCTTGTCTCGCTGGGGAGATCTGATACATCCAAAAAACCTCGACATTTCAGAAAAGGGTAACGTTTCCTGATAGACGAATTTCTGCTCGAGATGTTCGACAGGAGCTGGACCAGGCCAAGAGTAGAATTTACCAAATACCTTGCCCGTTACCATTTTGGCCTCTATCGCTAGATTCGGTAGAGGACACGTTAGTTTTGGTGAGCCGAAGAAGTGCACTCCCACTGGTGGGATGGGCAAATCCACACAGGTTCATACCCAACCATGCAAAATTTTTCTTAATCAAGCTCTGGATCTCTCCTTGTAGCATTGTGTTGGCCATACCTTTGCCTAATAAGATATCCTTTTAGATCTGCAGTAAAACCGCTTTCCTTCTAGAAAATTGATGTGAATCAATGTGTACTGAAAATTGACCTTTCGCACTTCCTTGACTCCAGTGATTTAGGCTTTTCTCCTACAAATTTCACTGTACTGCAAAAATATGCTGGGAATTCTGCTCATAATACTTTTTATTTCAGAGGAAAAGCTCAAGTTTGAACGGAGTTACGCACATTGGAATGCGCACCTCCAAAACGGCCATTATTTTTGGGACAACCTTATAGAAACCAGGAGGACGCTTGGGGTAAAGATTACAGAACACCTTGCAGGTAAACGGCGTGTAAGTTTGGTAACACTGCTTTGGAGACATAAGAATGAATCACATTGCGGGAGAGATTTCGAAGAGTTGTGGGACAGTTGTGCGCAGTGATCACAGTCGGTGGAATTCTTCAGCATTGTGATATTTCTGCCGTCGGTGTTTTCGAGGAGCTGACACCGGTAAGATGCTTGGGGTCTAGGACTAATACTATCTAGATCCGACCTCGCTGCAGGCCTCTGGGGACGGCGAGAACGCCGAAACGTAAGGCAATAAAGGGATACACCTAAAAATCTCGAAGGCATACATGCTATAAAAGGATATCTGAGCATTGAATCTCTTCATGAAGATTTGGTGGCTTTCTATGAAAAATTGTCGCAACAGCATGCATTTCTAGAAACTTTGAAGCGAGGCCAAAGCAGAAGCCGGTCCAGTTAAAATTTTTTAGATCATTCTTCGATGGCAGAGAGAAAGAGCAGGACAAAGCATGCGTCTCTGTCGGATAAGTAAGTCAAAGCTAAATTTTGAACGAGAAGAATCAGAAAAAGATAATTGAAAAGGGAGTAGGTGCTACATTCATTCATTCATTCCTTCGAAAATTCTATTAAAGTCGTTTCCAATTTCTTCAGAGTGTGTCTATTAAAGGCAGCACCCACGGAAATTTTCGTCTCGAAGGTTTTAGCATATACTTGGTGTATCGGGACTGCTTAACGTTTCCATAAGGTTAAACCTTTCCAGGAACGCCAAAAATGTCCTTATTAAGAGCTCATATTTCGGTTATGGGCAACAAGAGTGGTCGAGTTGCTCAGGCCAGTGGATGAGGGCCGATATCAAATGATCGATAATGCCGTCTCTTTTATCCGATGGTTTTTCGCGCACCCAGGATTTTGGTCTTAAATGCAGCCTTTTTTGAAATTCATCAGAAAAGATGCCCACTGGATAATGTGTGGGGATCAACAAAGCCAACGTTGGAAAATGGAAACTTCATGGAATGCTTTAATGGAGGAGAAATGGGTTTAAATTCGAAATTTGACAAAACTAGCCTTAAAATTGACTAGGTAGGTATGAACACCATTGAATGCGCGTGGAAAATGTTACTGGTGCATGAAAACAACAAAAAATATCCGGAAAATCACGAAAATGACTCGCACTGAAAGAAAAACCAGTGAATTTGGGATCTGCGAATGCAGCGAAACAGCTGATTCGACGTCGTTCCACGAAACGCACTCTGTTTAGCGGGCGGCAAACTCGTCAAAAGTGGTCGCTGTCACGCAGAAGTACTGGTTACTGAGCTGAACGCAGGCCAAATTTGAAAGACCAACGTTCCCGTGGGTGCTGCATTTAAAAACTCGTGCTGCTCTTCAGTATGTCCTACTTTGCAGACTGCTCGTAACGATCCTGGAAGGAGTACAGAGAATCCAGACTCCATCAAATGCCGTAACCACGATGATTTTCATCTTTAGAATTGCAATCTTTCTAGGCCATTCAAGTCCACGAAAGCGGATCATAAAAAATGGTAGAGAAAATCCGCCGATACTCCATGACCCCAGTCGCTGATAATTTCCCCCCATTTCGCCTTCGATAAACTTTTCCGATGAAAACGTGCAGTACCCAGTATTCGAATGCACGCTGAAAATTAGATTGATGTTGCAACGGTCATTTTGTAGCAGTTTCAATCTCAATAACTTGATTTATGGAATCTCGAAATGTGGTGCTTGATCTTTCCATCTAAGCTTTGTTCTTTGCTAGTATAAACACGGTCTTGAGCGAATTCTGCTTAATCGTCTTGTAGTCGTCATGAGGTTTTCTTTGCTATTTCGCTCGGAAATCGCGGGCTGAGTCGGGTGGTTGCTTTTTGTTTCCCGGCGAGTCTTCCATCCGTGATTGCGATCAGAAAAATCCAGCACTATTAAATAGGGTGTAGCCCATGTCCTATTACAGAGAAATAAGCCAGCAAACGGAACAATGACTTGTGCCCCTGCTTGCAATTTCTACTTCAAAGTTTTGATCTCTTTCATTCCACTCATTGCCCATGCTTCCTTAAAATCTCTACCCGCGGTTGAAATGGATTGAAAACTGGCTTGTGATAATCAAGTCAAACTGGTAGAGCTCACGCTGATGTACACAATGACGAATTTGGTCGAACGTGAACCCGATGCAATCACTGACGAATAACTAGAAACTAAAGTGTTTAGAAAATACGAGGACAATGGATGAGTCACAATTGACATCACGTTTGAAGTTCGGTCAACAGACGCACTGTGAGAAAATTACTCAGCTGATGGAGTGGAACAGGTTTCCGCTGCTGTGCAATCGTTCAACACTAAAATGGCGTTTCATCGACTACACCACGATTCTTCGCTTAGTTTCCGAACACTTCGGTCCATTCTATGACTTTCTGGACACATTCCTCGACTTTGATCACGTGTCAGACTTTCAATCACCTCTTCACTTATGATGCAATAAATTATTCTTTCGGCAGCGGCTTTCGAACTTGTAAATTCAAGTGCCCCTTAAACCGCAGTGGAATATTGTAAAAGTCTGAGTTCAATATAAATTCGACGGTTAGGTGATTCCGTCGCAGGTGCTACTGAATTACCCACCTCATTTTCGCTACAGCTCACTCCTCTTGCCCTTTCTTGTTTTTTTTTTTGCTCTCATTTTTGTTGTTTTCAGCATGAGATCTCTCCTTCTCCTCTGCTGCATTGTCATAGTTGAAGCTGGATTTTTCGACTTCCTCGGTACTAAAAAAGAAGAAGTGGGTTTCATCAATGCAAGAAGAGCCTCTTCTTTGATTTTTTTCTCTTTTCTTGCATTTCTCATAAGTATTCCTTACACTACTCTTTTGACAAACAAACGTTTACTACGTAAATGTACACTAGTAAAGAGGCATCGTGAAGAAAAAATTTCAAAACAGACTGGAATAAACTTTTGGGCCCTGAAAAGCCCCTTGCTATTTATTGAATGATGCTTTATTTTAAATGCTGCCTTCTCTGTTGTTTTTTCTTTTTTCTTTTGTTTTCTATTGTGTAATTTGTGTAATTTTGTGTAATTTGTTGTGTAATTTTCTGTTGTTCTCTTCCAGGTCCATGAGACCAGACCCGATCCAGGCGAACTCGGAGGAGCTCGTGGAAGTCCTCATCTCGGTGAAGAAGTCAAAATCGGACCCGCTGGATCGGAAAATCACAACTTAGGAGATGAAATCTTCATACCCAGCAATCGCGTTCCGGTAAATAGAGGGCATTGACTTAGGGTCACACTATAGATGATGAGAAAATAACACGTGGAAACGGCTCAATGCATCATGTATGACTAAGGGCGTTATATGATGGAAATCTGCTTTAAATAAATGTAATAATTTTGTGAACCTTAGTTTGTGGATTTATATCAGCGTACCTAAATATGATATGAAACGATAAAATGTTCTAGACGGGAGGAATACGTAGTTAAGCAAAATTTTTGGCCCTGTCTCCCTAATGAAAAGACATCTTTGGGTGGCAAGATTGGAGAATCGAAAGTGAACGCACACGAGAAGTAGATGCCAAGTTGACTGCAGTTGCGATAATTCTCATAATATTTGTCAACACCTTTATTGAGCAACCGTGTGCATATTAGACTATATAAAATGTGAACTCCGCCTGCTCGAATAACATGAGAAAAGGTAGGGAAGGATGTTTATCTAAAGGGTAATGGCAGTGTCTCGTCTTAGAAACCATATTCTGAGGTTTTGACAGCAGAAAAAACAATTGGCAACGCTGTCGCAATATTAAGCTGACAAGGAAAGTGCAAGAGGCCAGGCTGACAGATCGAACTGAAACCTATCTGGCTTAAATTCTTGCTTGACAAGGTCCTCCAGCATATATTTCACTTTTGCCCAACGTGCTAAAAAACAGATATGGCCGAGTGATGAAGGCGCTGAACTGTTAGGCAGAGTTTCGAGGGTTCGGATCCCGTCATGTGTATCCGTTTTGTATTTTTGTTTTTTTTTATTCTTTCTACGTTGCTGAAAATAGATTTGAAATATTAGAACATGAAGCCTATCATTCCAACATGGTCTAATGCAGGTGGCTGTGCGTTCGGCAGGGTTCTAATTCGTGATTGTCCTCTACAACTCAAAATCTTGTCAATAAGGATAGCTTTCATGTACTAATCCTTTAAAGTTGATTTCAACAACGAAGAAGGAATAAAAAACAAAAATGAAAAACGGATACACGGGATCCGAACCCTCGACCCTCTGCCTAACAGTTCAGCACCTTCCCCACTCGTCCATATCTGTTCTTTAGCACGTTGGGCAAAAATGAAAGATGTGATGGAGGACCTTGTCAAGCAAGGATTCAAGCCAGATACGTAGGTTTCATTCCGATCCACCAGCCTGGCCTCTTGCACTTCCCTTTTGAGTAAAGAAATAGTCTTTGGACGAGCTTAATCGAACTAAAAGAAGGAAATGGAGGAAGTCGGAAGACTTAACGGTCGCTGTGCTTTGACAGCTCAATTTTGAACATGAATAATATTTTTGGTTCTAACACTTCTTCTAGTGGTGGCGGTGCAAGCTCGGAAAAGTGAGGGGAAGCTTTTAACCATTCACACCCACAATCATATCCAGAAGGAGTGAAACAGCAAGCAATCGGAAGAAAGCGGTGGTGATATCGCACTACATCACGAGAAAATAGCGATTGTGGTGCTGATTCCGAGTATGTGACACTGACCACTACCAAAAGGAAAACTAATAATGGCAACAGTGATGCCCCTCTTGTTCTTTAAATTTTTCCAAGGCTTCTTCCCACGTTAGCAGGCTCCCACTATTTAAAATGGGATTTCAGGTTTTGTTTTTTATGTTTCTAAATCGGATTACTCCTGTTGAACATGGATACGGCAAAATACACTCGAATATTTGAATAGCGTTTTCAGCGTCTCATATCATTCAAGCACTTCTTTTTCAAATCATACATAGCTGTGGATGTTCCCATCGCATGACATAAAGAAAAATAGTAGAGGATTGCGCATATCTGAAATCTTGTCGACAAATGAATGTTTCTAGGTGAGGCCTCATCCCTCCCCAGCAGCAAAAGCAACAACTGAGGCAACAAGGACGACAACAGTTAAGAGGTACTCATCCTGTCTTGCGTGTAGAGATAGTAACGAAGCTCTTAACGACAGTAGCCTGCCCTCTCTCATTTTATATGAAGCCAACTTGAAACGACGGGTGTGATAGTTATGACAAGATCTTTTTTAACCATCATGACGACGTATGCTGTTTGTTCTTTGCAATGTGGATGCCCTATGCCTACATCGAACATCACATGAGGGAAGCATTTCTAGAAGAGACGCGGCTTATTATTTAGAACTGTTGGACTTGTGATTTGAAAATCTCAGAGGAAGTCCTAGTGAACTGCATCAACTGGCAGGTTTGGATGCGTTTCTCCTTGCGAGGGTGCGAGCTGCGGAAAAAGTTTTCATTGATATCGAGCGGCGAGACTGTTTCTGAAAGAAAAAAGAACAAAGGCAACAACCGCTACACTGCTCGACGGCCAGGACTAGTTTTTGTGGATGGACCCCTCTAACAGGGACCCTTCAAGTCATCGGAATTTGCATAACGATTCATGCGGGTTTGACTCATTCTCATGAGAGGAAATCTATAGGAAGAAAAAACTTCGGATGCGTAGAGCAGGTTTGAAAACCCTTAGTAAATAATTAAGTGTCAATTTGGTTCGTGAGGGTAGCATAAAGGTCACGACCCTAACACCGGTTCCAACTGCCGAGCACACATTGAAAGCATTATCGGGTCTAGGCATTGCCCTGCAAATATTGCTCAAGGAAATTTGCTCTTTTTTTTTTGAGGATTCCTCGTCGCGAATGTATGCATGTAGGAGTGTTAATCGGTTGCGCAATGGTTAACAGACGTATGTCGGCCGGAATCTTGACCTAGCTTCTTTTGACTCTTGACAAACAAGAAAAGATACACCTCAAATTTTTCTGATTTGTTCACGTCAGGAACTGTTAATCTATTCCAGGATTCTGCCTTCTTCGGAGCATTTTGGCGGCAGCGGTGGTGAATGTCCCTCTCGCGTTGATGCATTCTGTTCAGGTCTTTCACTTTTCCATCAACAATATAGAATAAACGCAACAATCCCTCTTCGAGACTAATTTTTCAGCCTTTTTTCTCATCCTCTCGGAATGATTGTCAAACTTAAAGGTATCGTTAATGCTAGGAGAAATGGAAGGTTGTAATTAGGGAAACGAGTTAATCGGCTGAGATCTCCTACAGCTGATTCCTTGATTTTGGAGTGTTAAAAAGCATGTCCTCCTGATCGAGCGGCTCATTTGTTAACTAATCCGATTCCTTTGGACGGTATGGGGTCCGGTAGGCTGAAAAACGTGCCGTTTTAAGTTACACTGCATGAACCATACATATTTCGCGAGTGAGCTCGTTGTTTGACTAGACAAACACCGATTACAGTTTCAGCACTAACTCCCTTGAAGAAGGATTGTCTGGAACGCAAATATGTGTTTTTGCTTCCATGGTCATAATTTGATTTAGGAGAAAGACATGTAAAAACGTTTTGTTGAATTGGTGATGACATTGACCACTAACGATCTTGAACTGAAAATTTTCTACATACTTTCATTTACATGGTTATTTAATTTTCTGATCATGACAAAGATACGCAGTTTGTATCGTGAGCATCCATTCGTATGAATATGGTAAGTATGTGGTGAAGACGGTACTTCCAATTTTTTTGCGTAGATGGAGCCGAGCGCGATTTGCTGAACTCAAGTATGCAGCGACATAGACTGTGTTTATAGTTCATTGCGGCGCAACCATCGCGCACAGGCAAACTGCTTGAAAGCGGCAGGTGCCATGTGGATGCATGCTTATACTCAGACGGCATTGTGGTAAGTGGCAGTTGTCCTCGCGACCCGACCTCGTGGATCTCGTTTTCTTTTCAACAAAAGCTATGTAAAGGGCTGAATTGGCTTCGCGCCTGCCAGCTGCTGCGAAAAGATGATTTTATCTACGTTCTGGAGTAGAGCTTGCCCTTGCTCCCCGACGTCATCATCTTTCGATGAAGTTTAAACACAGCCATACGTGTTTGTAATCGTACAAGAATGGTGGAATTTGCCAGCGGTTGTCCAATTTTTTCACTTAAATTCTTTAAGATAGCCCAAAATCTCTTCTAAACAATTTGACATTTCACTAGATTTTTCACTTCATGCATTAGAAAATATTCTTACAGAGCTGTTTCTTCCAGGTCCCAAGTATTCGTACCTCTTCTACGGCGACAAAGTGTACTCTATTCTGGATGACAGAGTTGTCACTTCCAACAGGATAGCTGATCAGTTTCCATCCGGTCCGAGTTCCGTCAACGCCGCTGTATACGATGAAGACAACGGGATCTTGGTCCTAGTACATGACCGTTCTGTATGTTTTCGAGAACACGACTTCAGCCACTTCTGCCAAGTCCCCCATTCCATTGTATGAATTCATTTCAACTTATAGGTCTACGGATACAAAGTGATGGGAACGACTTCGATGAAGCTTGACTCCAGCTATCCGAAGGTAGTTAGTTACGCGTATTGGTTATTTCAAGAATTGACTGTAAGTTGAGCTTTGAAGCCAGCACATGAGAAAATGCTTACCTCTGGGGTGGGATTCATGACCTAACAACCGAACGAAGCCAGGGCTTGGATGCATCATTGAGATTACCCAGGGTGAAGGTGTCGGAGCCTGTGTTGACCATGGATAAACTTTGGGCTGCTAGCACGTTTACCCCAGGTAATCTTGATGAGGCCCAGGCTGACAATCCAACTTTAATGTTCTTCGCTACCTAAGTTCATGTGCTCTCTCGGACAACCATTCGGCTTGGCCATTCTTGCTACACTTGGTTGGCGTTCTATGCACCCTATTCCTCGTGTGAGCTGAACTACATATAGTAAGGACTTACTGGTTTACCACAAGTGTGAAAAGTTGAACTTTATTATTGTCTATCCTCGAATTGACCCGTACTGGTAACAACAGCTCATCTCAGAGATGTGAATCTCTGTGGATGGTGTCTCTAAGAGACAAAAAAGTTAATATGATTAAATACCAGTACTCGTACGCCATTCTGTCATTTAAACTAAAATATGAACCAAGCGAGAGCGTAATTTGAAGGGCTGCTGGGTAACGGTATATAATATTTGGGTTTATCTGGAACTACTAGGTACATCATCGCCACCTCAAGTAAAAACGTGACTTTGTAGGAACTACCATCAGCAGTATTTACACCCAACGGAGCAATGAGATGGCACGACAAACGTCAAATGCTCCTCTCGGTGAGTTTTGCATCACTGACAGCAAAACCAACTTATTACATACATGTGAATGACATCACCATAACATTCGCAATATAATTATTGTAGGAAAAGCGAAATATCAATTCTAGCCAAGGCCACAGTAGTTATACGCCGCTATTCGTCAAGCGCGTAACCCCGCCTCCATGAGGTATAAATAGAGGCGAGCCGGACTTCCCCCCCCCCCTCTCCTCCCTCCCGCCTCCTTCACCATCCCCCCTTCCCCACTTCATCACCCCTTCCCCCCTCCAACCCATCTCTGTATCTTATTGAGACTTGGTTTTAATGTTCGATTTCTAATAGGTAGTTTTATTTGTAGTCTGTCAGAGGGCAGGAGGACCTCTCCTTCTGCCCCATCTGTTCCTTATGACCCAACACATCATATTATTCCTTTGTTCAATTCTTATCTGTCCAGTGTAAGTCTCTGCTAAATTCAACCTCCGTACACCAGCAAGAATGCCACGTATTAACCATTTCACAGTAACTGTTTAGTCATACTTCATTTGAATAAAGCATCTTGTTAGTCCTAGTCTCGATCAAGTAATTCGAAGAAATTTTGATTGTAGCGCTATTACTTATGGAGAAGGGGTCTGGAACACAAAACCGCTACCAACAAATCCCACCAAAATTTGACCCACAAAAGGAACCACACCCCAACATAATTACGTTTTTAATTACGTCATTTTTAATTTTTATTACATGGAGGTTCCGCACCAGGTTCCTAATTCTAGGAACTCGGCAAAAGAACTCGATTATCAAGCATGACATCGAGTTTAATGTGTGTTCATCCATCACATTCTTATCATCTCGATATCTCCATATGAACACTATACCCTATGTAATCCACATCGTATTTTACGCGCATGTCACAAACGCTCTTTAAATGCGAGGCCAAATACATTCAAAAGAAATAATAGTGACAGAAGCAGCTCCCATGCTTTCATGCTTCAACGGGTAATCTTTTGAGCGTAGGAAAAGCCCTGGCCAGGTAAGCGACACCCTCGCATTAGTAACAGTAATTCAGAAGATTCAGTGATCGCTTCATGAACGCGCAGTATAGTTGTATGAGCACATCTACTCACTTCCTCTCTTCTACTCCCAATTCGTACGTCATGCCCTTCCTTAACATCTATAGTAAATCAGAAAAGGTTCCAGAAACTCCTCTTCCACGTCTTAGTAAATGAGAAAAAATTCCAGAGACTCCTCTTCCACGTCTACCTTTTTTACAATAACCGGTCAAACTAAATAGATTAGACTATTCTTATATACCCAATGAGATAAGGAATATAAAAGACGAAGGACGAAGACTACCAAGAATGCCCAGTACCTTAGAATATCTGCCTCGCACGAACCCCATCGTAGAGATAGTTAATCAGAAATACCACCAGGAATCCATTGTAATGCTATTCCCACCCAGTAATCTGCTTCTATGAGTTGATGAATTCGGAAGAAACATTTATAATGGCGACGACGGCTGACGCATGTATCCATCATATCCACATCAGAAAGCTCCTTCGACACGTCTACATATTGGATCAAGGGAAGATGTATTTATGGCTCTAGAGCAAGCTTCTATTGTCATTCCACGCTCTATGCGCGCATACCGATGGCGCCCGGGATGCGTGTAATATGAAGAGCCAAAAAAAGTCATAAATTCTCGAAGCCTCCACTATCCGTTACTTCGCCCAGCACATGAACCGACGCTGCAGACATTTTGCCAACTACATATAGATGTAATTCGCCAATATTCGTTCGAAGCATACCGCAAGCAGCAGAGAAAAGGCAAGCGAAATTCATCATATTAGCCAAAGATGAGATCTTGAAGGATTAGTCATTTCACCACTCAGCCTCCCCAACGACCAAACCTCGCCATCGCCGCAGACTCATTAGTTTGTGTCCAACACCCGTCAACTATTCTCAGACCAACGGCCAGTGCGTAATCCACGACCCCTCTAGGGAGGGCTACTGTAGAAAAACGAAAGACCAAGAGCTTCGGCCGCGCCGAGCAATCAGTCTATTCGGCCCCGACCAGAGGCCAAAGTCGCGCTGGGTAGAGACCCCGAGGCCGCTTCACGGTCGATGAACAATCGGACGAGGGACCGACTCACAGATTAAACCATAGATCAAAAACAGTGAATTCTAGTTTTGCGTAGAGGGCAATTAGCCACAGTTATTGTACACGATTGGAAACTCGAGCGACCAAGGCCGTCCACTTCTCGCATGAGCAGTAATAACGCTCAAAAGCGCATGCAACCAAAACCGCGCATCCAACGTAATTGTGCACCAGCGACCACGTAGAGCAATTAACAACCTGTTTTCAAAAGGAGACTACAATATCCCACAGATTTCTAAACGAAACTAGAATTTGGCCAGATGCACCCTTCAGACATCGATTTCTTTCTCTAGGTTACGCAGTAGCCGTAGCTCCGCCCCTCTCGCTTCACTATGACCACACAGCTCCTACAGCTGCCTCCTACATGAACTTCTACTAACACACCTTCGACAACTTTCTGCCAACTACCGTAATCCACC
>JARK01000178.1:12152-64406 GCA_000688135.1 Ancylostoma ceylanicum | reverse complement strand
AAAGGGGGTTGGGGGGGGGGGGGCACTTGCTAGAGATAACAGAGATGCTTTTGACATGTTCTACGTATCTTGCTAAGCCCAGGGATTTCAGATGGAGTAGGCCTACGAAGGAAGGCAGAGTCTTTCTGACAACTCGAACAAGTTTTAAATTGTTAGTCCTTTTGATTTTCAGATAGGAGGAATGGAAACAACGCTAAAATGCCTATCTTCAATTTTTTGACTTTTTCTTTGTTTTCTTTTCTGATTTTACTGTATCGCTAGATTACTTACCTCTATTAACCCGCCTAGGCATACAAAATTAGCAAAAATAGCTATTATGACCACTTTTTTGGGGGTGTCCCCTCCAACTCCTTTTTCACCGTCCGCTTGACTCAAAAACAAAAGATACTACAGAGACAACAATTCTCCAGCTTCACCCAAGACATATTTCCCAGGTTAACTAGTGGCTCTTCTATTCCATCCCTTACGTGCAAGCAATGTTCTCATCGAATAAATCGCTGTGCTATGAGACATTGAGGCGAATGCATAAACTCTGCCGAAAATGGTGGCTCAGGGAGAAAATTAGAAGAGAAAGTAAAACGTATGCAGCGGACATTAATAATTCCTCAACCTAATAGATTGGTGCACACATATAATGCAGTTTTTTAACGAGAACTTCAGCGAGAGTAGTGAGAATGTATGGATCATAAAATGGTCACTTTGCAATCCCGGATAAATCCTTCGGAAGGTAGTAAGCGCAGACCTGTCATGATATTCATCCAGGCGATTGCAATTACATGCATGTATTTGAAGGCATGATTCTATCACCAATTGTTGAGTAGCCATGTTACCGTCTTGTTCTGCTGCTGCAAGAGGAAACTGCCTTCGAAATCCGATAGATAACCCTTTCTATCCCGTTTTTCAAGTTTTTGCAGTGCAGTTGGCCATCGCAGTTCCTTCCGAGAGGAGCAATTTTCAGCAGATGCGTTCTTTTGTCGCAAATACGAAGGATAGGCCAAGTCGCAGCCCTGACGCAGCTCACAACGCATTCGTTCCAGGTTTTGCGACTATCCTCGGCAGCTGCTCGCTATTTTCGTCCACGATGTATGTACATACATGTCACGTTAGAGCGAGCTTTATGGGAAATACTCCCTAAATGGCTGCTTGAGTCTGACGCGCGACAGACGATAACTAGCATAAAATATCCTAAACCTACTCGTGATCGCGAAGAAACCACATTGCATCATCCATGAATCCTAAAGATTCATTATCTTTAGATTTATTTGAGAATACATTGTACCGCGCAATGATATGAGTTTTATACAAGCCCCCCCCCCTCTGTTTGAAAAAAAAAACAAGAAAGGACCGAAAGAGAAGGCGATAATTGCGTGTCAAGTCATTAGCTTTACTGAGCAGGCGGCGATTATCAGTACTTAGTTGTTCATTCGTGTGGAACTTGACATGCTTCCCACTGCCTCATCAATCTGCTGGCAAACTTTTAGCTTGTCTCTCCGTGTCAGGTCAGCAGCCGTTATTTGTCTTCTTCATGCGTGTATGGTCTCCATTTTTTTGCCGTGCTTTTTGAACAAAGAACTCACGTCCACCATTCACTACATGGTTTTTTCCAGAATCAGTTCTAGATGGTAAGCAGTAAACGTACGCAACCAGCCTCTAGGAAGAAAACATACTCAACTGAGCAGCAGTTCTTTCACAGCTTTTCCTTTTTCAAATAATTTTGCTCCGAGGCTACCTGTAGTGATTGCCCTAAGATTTTTTGCAGATTAGTGCACACAGGAGCAAAGTTCGAAGTTTCTAAGCGTACAAAATAGTGGTACCCGTTCTCAATTCTCACAGCTTAGAATTGTTCGAGAATGAGAACCATGACATCTATGAAAAGTGCTGATGCCCAGACAACTAGAGGGCCATGATGCGGGTGCTTCAAGGATGCATCAAAGTCTTCTATATGCTAGAGTCTCCTGTAGTAGGATATTTCTCATTCTCACTCTTTCTTCTGAGCCGAGAGCTGCGCCATAAATCAAGCATCGCGTTTCCTCTTTCCTTTGATTTCATTCAGATCAAGACTAGGAAAAATGCTTCCACTTGTCAGCGAGCTCTTGAAGCAAACATAAGTGGAATTTTCATTAAATCTCGTTTGCTACAGTGTTGCACTTGTTCAGAAGTTTTAGGTGAGTGAGCTGAATAGGTTGCTCTCGTCATGCCGTTCACATGTGTTGTCGCTAATCATTGAAAAAATCTTGTATGATTCCATCGACATCTTTGCTATCACTAAACTTTTACAACAATAATTATTTGGTGGTACATGAACCAAACGTTTGAGTAGGTAACGAATGAGAGGATAACAGACAATAAATTCGATTTCCACACTAATCCTTTTTCGTGGCTTGAACTAGACCGAGAGTGTGGTCTCCTTCGCACCTCTCATCAGTGGTTCCCAGGGAGAAAAAATCTGCAGAAAGGTTTTCTATAGAGGCCAACAATTTATTGAACAATTCTGCTGACGGAAGACCTCTTTGGTACAGTGGCGGACAAAAGTATTGCAACAAATGGTTTTTCTTGCGTAACTTCTTTCAGGATAGTCCTAGGCAGTTCAAATTTTTATATGAATTGTAGATGCTCATGCGAAATAAAAACTACAAAAAACCTACGCACTTCGTGCATTCATTGGTTGAGGAGAAATTTTTTATTCACAGAGGTTACAAGACGTTACGCAAGAGAAACCATTTGTTGCAATACTTTTGCCCGCCATTGTCTCTCCAAGACATTCTCAAAGGTTATAGTAACGTATGTGTACCTCTCTTATCCAACGCTTCTCATTTTGTTGCTCGTGACCCTCTCCGCATCCAAAATTATCGATGATTCAGTAGTCTGAATAGCAGAAAGTCACTTTACAACTCCCTCCTCAGCGATGACGTAAATGCGACACTATGTCCCTAGGTCTTAGTCTTTTCGGAAACATTACAGCATACTGTGCACTTCCTGCTCAGAGCTATCAGCAGCCCTCGGTTTTTTTTTATCCCAGAAATCAATCGCCGCATAAGAAATGTGTGAAAAATCTGCTGCCAGCACTCACTTACGATCCGTAAGTGATGGCTAGGCTCACTCGCCTAGGGTTAGCTACGTATTTCTTGCCCCGAATCGTTTCAGTGTTCGAGTATTACACAGCTTCTACAGGTAGGTTACTACGTCGTTGCTTAGCGCATCTGCAGTTCACTGCAAGTAAATCGAAGGCTGCTTGAACATTTGTTCTTGGAAAGTTTCAACCACGTCTGTGTGAATTTATTGATGTGCATACGTATACGTACGTACCTTTCCATTTCAGAGCTTTCATCGATTAACCATTAAAAAACCAAGCATTTTCGCAATGATTTGGAGAAAATTTACCCTTATCAATGTGTGAGCAGTATATTCAATGTCCAGAAAGTACTAGTGCTCACTTTAGCACCTTATTGAATCGTTTTAGATCAAAGCTATGTTAGTTGCCCGTCCTGGGAAAATTCCGTAAATAACGCTTTCCTATGTATCGTATTTTATACTCTTCGCTTTGTTTCAAGATATAGCATTACTAACCACATGGCACTTCGTAATTTCTAATTTGTTTTGGCGCATCCTGAGTGTTACAAATAAATAAATAGATGTATAGCCTAACCGTGGTCTTACCCGCGTTGCTAAATGTCTGAATACCATCTCAGCCTTTGCTGTTGAAGCTCTTCCATTACGTCTAATAAGAGCACAAAATCTTCCGTTTCATCATAACTGTGGCTTACAAAATTACTGGACTGAGTAAGAACTTCTTCTCCACCTTCAAGCGAATGAAGTTAGGCCACGTAGGTTATGATAGCCTCTATTTTAGCCTGACCTTACAAAATCCCAAACGTAAACGTTATTTGTCTTTCCGCTGAAAACATCATTCTCCGCAGCAGGTCAGGAACCAGCTGCTCATTAACACCCTCATCCGTCTCTACAGAGAATTTTTTCTTGTAAAAAGTAAAGGACGAGTCAGGTTGTAATTGCCATCGCCTTACCCAAGTGCTTGCAACAACCTTTTATTTCTTGCGCGTACGAAATTCACAAAAAAAATGTTTCGATATTTTCATAAAACAGTTGGTCAACATTTTGCTTTTATTGACTGTTTTGCTAGTTCTAAGTTCTTCTATTGAGCAAAGTTCTAAATTTACAAGTTGGAAATGTCAGTCAAAATATTCTGTCACCTACTTGTGGATAAAAACAACTTATGGGTTTGCATTCATAAACATTTCAACGGAGTAACGTGGTTCTGTACTTCCCGAAAAGATTGCTTCGTTGCACTGAACAGAAAAAATTGACTAGAAAAGCCAATCCTTCGCTTTCATCTTGATTTCGTCTTCCTAAAACTTAGCCGGTAGTTCAGATTAAGGACAAAATTTATACTGCAATGCATAAACTCATCTCATGAACCATGAAAGCGGACCAATTAGTGAATTTTTCAGGCAAGAACCTCCTCCAAAGTAAAGATACAACGGCCACCGGATAATTAATTTTAAAAAATTAAAGTAACCGTTTTATTTAAATATCGGTGCAAAACCCATGCATACCTATGCGAATTCCCGCTTGATCCCGTGCAAAACCCGGTTTTTTTCAACTCGGTTTTTACATTTCCTGAGCATTGCAACAATCTGATATTCTATAATGGTACACCTTTGTTGTGTTTTGACCCAACCTGCTTGAATCTATGCGCTCTTTTCAAGTAACGCATAGTCATTTTCAGCCAATACCTGTGATTTTATTGACAAGCTTTCAAGTCCCACGGTCCAGAGGAGATTTACCTTGGTAGAGTGTCAGAGGCTTGAATAAAGTTGAAAAGTAAATATTAATTCATGAGCTGTGTTCACATGAATGAATCGAAGCCAACCAGGAGGTTATTTTGGTACTCTTTAGTATCAAGAATAGATCATTCGCGTCCCCCGTTTTTCCCAATATTTCTCGTCTGCATCCAAAACCCGGCTCACTTCAAGAATTGACGGCGCTGCTTTTCTGTCTTGCGAGTATTTATTTTGGCTGCGTTTTTGAAGGCGGTTGGTAGACAGATCGTATTTGCTTAGATCTATGGCGATCATTTGATTAGTCCGCCCTGCTAGCATCGACAGATTCTACCAGCCCGATAAAAAATGCACAAAACCAGTCTGGGTACGTCATCCGTTTTTTCTGTACGAAATTTGATCTCCAGCGTTTTCATGGTGAGTTTCACATGTGCACAACTATGCAAAATTACACTGTTGAGATTTCGAGTTCGCCATTCGGTGTAGACCTGCAAATATATGTAGTTTTCCCTTTTTTCATGATTGTTTGAAACTGCTTCGTAGGTCCCTCTTTCAAAATTTGCTCCTCACATTGAGTAGCACCTAACCCTTGGTTTCATTTTGTTTGGTTTTCAATGGAAGAGCAAAAAATGATGGTTCCACAGGAATTCATTTTTCCTTTTCCTCCTCGAACCTGAACTGCTCAGCTTCTCGTGTTTTTTTTTGTTGATGATCCCACACATTTGTTATTTTATTTTTAATTGACTTTTCATACATGTACGTGAGAGAACGCCGCATAGAGTGACAAACATGTCCAGCATACTTGTATGCCTGCAATTCCTAGTGATTCCTTCACTATTATGTAGTTTACGTAGAATTGAATTCCGTAGTCCAGTATTGATGTCAGAATCGTTTTAGCAATGTGTAATCTCTTCACAGATTTTGTCAACGATATTTTGTACATTGGTGAGTAGTAAGAGCTACATACCGCTTTCACTCTGTGCACAATTTTTTGCTTCCTTTTTTACTAGAGCATTACGGGACTTCTACGAGTGAAACGATGATGGGAACAACCATGGCTCATAATGATAAAATGGTATAAAACTGCACAAACAATATGCTTTTTGCATTTAAAGGAATATGTCTAACCTTCAGATAAAAAAAGTTGGAAAGACTCTGTAAACGCATTCCCAGAGAAGTGCTTCTGCACACTGTTCACATATGATTTCGAAATGGGGTTATTGTGAGTTCAAGCTTCTTGATTGAGTCGAGAGGTCTCAACACGTGGAGGACCTGAATGCATCATTGAGATCATCCAGAGTAAACTTGTTGACCCCTGTGTAAACGATGAGTAAATCTGTGTGGTGTCACTATGTTCATCCTGGGTAATCTTGATGATGCATGCAGCACCAGGTTTGAGTCACTTGTGTTACGAGATTTTGCTAGTGAACCATACATGGACTTGCTTAAGAACTCACCGGAACTTGGATTTTGTGCAAACAGCTGTTCAAAAATTGCAAGATTTGTTGGACCCAAACTAAAGGCGCCCCTGTGGTCACTTCTCCACGCTTCTCAGGGGGTGCATGTTCGCTTTTTCGTCACTCTAGGGCAATAAAAAAAACTTTGTCGTATTGTTCCAGGTTGAACTGAAGAATCCTTTCCCTTTCCTTTCCCAAATTTCTTACAATTTTGGGCCACCCGAAGTAGTTTTTTTCTACACGCCCTTGCGATGTGAACTGAATATTCTGGTATCAAGAAGATATATATGATTTGTGTAACTATTATGATACATATGACAAAATACACGCATACGTATATGTATGTGTTTCAACAGGTCTCTTAACGCCATTCCTCGGCTATATTTATTTGTTCCTTTTTTTGAATCTTCTCTATCATCTGTCTCTCATTGCTTTGTCTCACTATGCGGTATTATACTATAGCTTCGTAGAATTCTGGAGAACTATCACTGAATTAAATTGTGATTCTTTTTTTCCGTTTTATCATTTCGACACGTGA
Source organism: Ancylostoma ceylanicum (assembly GCA_000688135.1). NCBI lineage: Eukaryota > Metazoa > Nematoda > Chromadorea > Rhabditida > Ancylostomatidae > Ancylostoma > Ancylostoma ceylanicum. Next base: position 57,615 of record JARK01000178.1, on the reverse strand, counting down.
TTTCATTTTATGAAGGAGAACATTTGGAGGCGAGAGGAACCTTCTCCATGCACCCTTTTTTAAGAACCTCTCATTTGGAATTCTAAATACTTCTCAATTTTCCCGGAGCTTTCCTAGTATTGTGAAATGGTTCTGCCCTTTTTCATTCGATATATATTTTTTTTTATTTACTGCCATTTCATCATGTTTTCCTCCTCCATCTCACCGTCATTAATCTACCTGTTCTTGTTGAAATGGCTATTCATTTCTTGAGTGATGAATAAATGAATAAAGAGTCCAATTTTCATGGAAAACGCTGTGCGTAATGCTTTAACATAAACACACGTACCACTGTTTTGTTCCAACACTATTACAGCATCGACATCGTTCGACGAGATTTTGAAACAAAGACGCTTTTAGAGACCTTTTTTCGAACACTATTAGAGGTTTTCCTTATTTTTACTGGTTCTTCAATAATCAGCCCAAACAAGATTGAGAAATTAGTTTGGATGTCCCTGCGGACAATGATCTTCCAGTAGAACATTTGTTTTGATGTTAGGCAGCTGGTGAGTTTTACGTGTCCGTTGCTGAACGAACGATTTTACACAGCTCTCCCACTCTTCCGAAATTTTATTGCTTTGACTCGAATGTTTTTAACCCTATTTTTTTAAATATTCATGCTCCTTCTGTGTCACATGAAAAGTAATCCTCATCGTATAAGGAATTTTTCTCAGCTCCTTTTTGTCCTGTCTACCTATGTATCTCAAAATGTTTTTGTACATGTCTGAGTACTGATCTCATCGCGTTTTCTCCGTATTCAACGGAAATGAGCCAGTCACAACGGGTCCCTGAAGCATATTCGTACTAGAGCGGATCTCTGACGAGGAAGTAACCTGTGTCAAATTTCGGTATCGACTACAAATACCCTCCACGAGAGGGCGACACCTCCTATCCATATTAGGATATGTTGAAGTTGTGGAAGGAGTTGGTATCGAGGTGAAGCAAATTTTAGCTTTTTAGCGAGTGCATCATTCACGGAATCTCTCGTTTTTACATTGCGTAGTGCATGGAAAGACCTGATAGAGCATTGATGTTTCGAGACTATCACGAAAAATCAGTGAGGTTTTACTAAGACGTTGCGACACGGAGGTCCACATATGTACAGTGCCATAAATTATATTAACTATAGCCTTTTTAACTTTCCTCCATAACTTCTGTTAACGTGATGCTCACAAGTTCTAAATATCTTACAAAATGTTGAGAAATCAAATCCATTGGATGATTTCGTGAAAATTTCTCATATTTTTCTATTATAAGGAGTCCCTGTCGAATACCTGCTGTGAGAAGGGCTGGTGGTAATTTCGTGGAGTGCATATACGTATTTCTAGTGCCGTAATAACAGCGTAAGAGTCTTTCCATGTACATGCATATGCATTTCGCATGCCATTGCTCCAGAACAGAGACTTCCGTTTGTGATGCTTCGAAGTGGCAATTTTTCAAGCAATTCGTAGGGAGTTACTGAATCCGCAACTTTTGAAGGTGGACCACAGGCAGGCGTCGTTCAGGAAAGCATTCAGACCATTCCTCGGACAGTTCATCCACAGATTCAGATAATTCGCGTCATCGGCGAAAATCGCGAGGTTTCTATATGAATGCGGACTTGATGACAGTGGCGCAGTTCTGCATTGCCCAGTAACCATTTGAAAATCATCAATGGACGCAGTGGGTTGGGCAATAATTTCGTGCGGTGTTCCATCGGCATCTGGACTTCTGCTTTTCACAAACGACAGCAATCACAACAAATGATTTATGTAGCCCCTTTCCTCCGCTATCTATGCTATAGTCAACTCCAAATGTCCGTAGACAAGAGTTGAGGCCGCGGCGCGGGTCTCTCGCTGTCTGCTGCACGGATTCAGCGTGGCATGCAGGGCAGAGACGCGGAGGAAAACCGCGCCGCGGTCCCAACTCTTGTCTACGGACATTTGGAGTTGACTATATGTACCAGAGACAGAGCAGCTCCACCGTACCAACTTTATTAAGGACCAAACTGTTTGAGACTACTCAATTTGTGACCCTAAGATGCAACACTTAATTAGAACTCCAGAAACTGCCCAAGAAAATGAAAAAAATAGTCAGAGACTGCTTCAGGCTTGTAGGGGATGCGCGAGAGAACTTATTATACCTCTGATTCTAGCATATCGGTGAGGAGTCGCACTTTCTTAAAGTCAAGGGTCATCTCTACTCAGGTCGAATAGTAAGAATTGTCGTGGTTTTCCTACTGCTCGAATTGGAGCTTCACACTCTACACGATAGGAGATGGGGTGTGACAGGCAGGGGAGTAGTTAGAATATTTGTAAAGAGTAAATTAAAAGCTATGAAATGCGACATAGTACGCAACCGAAAAATGAAAGAGACCGCACAAACTTGTTGCCCAACCCATTATTTCAAAGACAGTGTCCCACCTCGCTTTATGTGTTGGAGAACTAAGCAGATGCTAAATCTTCTTGAGGCAATAATTTAAAGGCAAGGTCCGGCCAAAATCTTGCAGATTCGGGTGTTTTGTTTCTTAGAGTCCACACAATGTGTGTAGCACGTATCAGGTTGTAGGGAAAGTTCTCGCGGTTTTTGAAAGTGTGCCTTTTTTAACCCCACGTTGCCTTGCAGCGACCTATCTTCTGTATACATAAGGGGATCAGGTATATGCAAGTTTATTAGTATCATTCACTGTAAACTCCTGCACAACCCTTGCCAGAAAGATCGATTTTTCGAAACAGTACATTTGCGATCTTTCAGTATACGGCTTCAAATCTGATATATTAGCAACCGTATCCAGTCGCCGTATTAACCCTGTATTTGGAGACGGTGCGGTGACTGAACGCACTGCACAAGATTGGTCCAGACGCTTTCATGCCGGCGACTTCGACCTCAATGTTTCGTCATGGTCGGGACGCGGATCCAGAGTCGACAATGGTCGATTGCGGCAGCTGGTAGATTCAGATCCACGGCAAACTATGTGTGGAAGGACGCAAGTCTTGGACATTCACTTTGCCAACATTGCCGATCATCTGCCTGAGTTGAGAAAGTACAAAAGTTGTCACAGTGTGTGATGATGATTTCACGGAACGCGGTCTGCAGCGACGTACCGAGGTGGCTACTGAATTGCCCTCGTACAGACGCATAAATAACTGGATGAAGTCCATCTTCACAGTGGATAAGAAGTGGTATCTGTATGTCAACATCAAGCGCAGTCCGCCTTGGGGCGACAAGGATGAGCAGCATGAGCCGCAGTCAAAAGCAGGTCATTACCCTCTGATGGTTATGATCAGTGCTTGGTGCGACTGCAAAGGCATCATACACTGCGAGGTATTGCCACGCTGCGCTGGCTTCACGGTGGACCTGTACTGTCAGGGGCTGGATAGAACGACCGCCAAAATCGCAGGAAAGGGTCCGAATTGCGCCACGATCTGATTCCTGCACGATAGTGCTCGTCCGCTCACTACAAAAGTGATTCCTCAGAAGCTGCACGACTTCGGATGGGAAGTGCTGACTTCACCACCGTACAGGCCTGATCTTGTGCCAAGAGATTACCAACTTCTCCTAACTCTCTCTATCGCCTTGCAATGAAAAGCGTGCGATGATGAAGATGACTTGGATCGCTGGTTGAGCAACTTTTTCGAGTCGATGCCAGCGCAGTTCTATGCCGATGGCATCGAAACGCTACCCATAAAATGGGAAAGAGTGGTGGTACGTGGTGATGATTGATTCACTTCATAATGTGTTTTCCTATTCCTGAAAAGTCAATAAAAAATAATGTCGGAAAAACCGCGAGAACTTTCCCTACAACCTATATATATATCAAATTTGAGAGCTCGACGTGAGCTCTATCGCGAGATATAAGACCAAACGTTTGGAGATTACGATAGCCGTAGGAAAACACGCTCCATTTCACCAAAGATGCTTGCGTGCATAATAAACAAAGTTGGATGATGCGCATAGATACAGACACCTTAACGAACTCTTCCTGGAACCATCCTTATCAAACGGACTGCACAGTCATTTGAAAATAAATTTTTTTCTACACCGCCACAATAGACAACATGTGGGCGCGCCGTATAACGTTATTTGGAAGCACGGCCGCTGCAAACGTGCAAACGGCATACCAAAACTGGTCGGTGGGAACCGTTCGTTGTGGGACTTTTTCAGGGTTTTTTTTTGATTGTTTCCATCCAAGGCATCGCCATGGGCCACGAATTAAATGAAAATCGAGAGGACGAAATATTGCCGGAACTTGCCTTTAAGTGATGTGCATCGAAATTTTCTTTAGAAAACTGGCAAAACTCCCTTAGGCGAAAATAAAGCGCCAACTTCCAAGCGCAACTGGGCGGAGCGTTCCAAGTGTATTCAATGCCTGCTATAGCTATAGATGTAGCGCCAACAAATGGAAAGCGAATCGTATCTCGCATACCTTTTCTAGGATGCGTTTGATGCAAGATTACTAGCTGGAGAGAGGAGATTCCTGGACAATCTGTGTTTAAAGAGAGGCGCAAACGGTCTGCATGGAAGAAAGTGCCTAATCGGTCTTCAATTTTGTCAGCCTGAAGTTGGGTTGTGTGGGAGAAAGAGAATTGGATTTCGCTGCTGAGAGCAAGTGGGTCATATGGAGTTCGACTTTTCGTCGCCACCAAGAATCTCTTTGAAAGAGGGCTCAAAGGTCTCTGAAATGATTTATGCAAACACCTGGAACCAATGTGTCAGAAATATTCAAAAACTATTAGTATCTCCAACACAAAATTCAAGTGAGACACTGCTCTAAAGCCACATTTCCTCAAGTCTGCAGAAGTTCTCACATGTTCTTGAAAATTCCAAATAACTAAACGAAAGCCGCTCCAAAAACGCAAATGCTTCACCTAAACGCTTTACGTAATACTACTCATTACCATTACCTGCTCATACTCGTTTCTGCTGATTAACTGAAGTTGGATTTACCAGCCACTCACCAACCAATGTCCTAGTTGTGGTGGCACTCATTCCGGACACCTCGTAACGGTTTTTGATGCTGGTTGTGAAGTGTAAGGCCACTGCACATAATCGATGTTCCTGCTATTGAGCGACTCACTGTTTGTTACGACTACTACTTGGTGTTTCACTCTGCTTAAAGCCGTCTCAAACCTCTAACTTTGATCGGTCAGCCCAGGATCGTTTCCGAGAGGTTTATACTATTTTTTACTAATTTGGAGGACCCTCTGCTCACAACGGTATACACGATTCTTTTCAAAATGCAGGTGAAAACAGTTTTTGAGCCCTTCCTCTGTAGAGATCTTGGGATGCCCTCCGGGACCTCTGCCACAAGCGCTGTGTGCCATCGATCGATATCTCCGGCTGCGCGGAGTTGTGGCAGATGTCTCGATGGGCATCTCCGAACTCTCCACAAAATAATAGGCTCAAGAACACGAGTTGTCCTTCTGTAGGAATTCTTGTATACTCTTGCGACCTTGTGAAGTATATATCCTTGGAAACGTCTCGGAAACCATTCCTTCTGTTAGATGCGACACTACTTCCTAACTTGGAAACTCGTCCACGTTGGATGAGCGCATAGATTAAGAACTTCACGGGTACGTTTATGAAAACGAGCCCTGGCTCATCACACGCTTCATAATTAGAAGATTTAATTACCCAAGTTGTTTACTTATACACTTACATTCCCGACTGGATAGGAAGTTCCCTTGCTTCGTAATCTGAAGAAACAGCGTTAACCTCCTGATAACGCCACACTAATTTTTTTTACTTATTTTTTATGCAATTATCCTTCAAAACTTCCAGATCTTCCGCACACATCGCTGCTTCGCAAGCGTATGGTACAAGGTGGACTGCTGCGCGCAGGTTCCGTCACTCAACAACTCCTCAAGTAGTTGCTTTCTCTTTGCGATTTCGTCTCCGCCGCCAATCGTAACGTTGTTCAGTTCGACCTACATCGCAAACGACCCAAGGTTTACGTGGAAGCAGAAGCGCGAGAAGGAGCCTCGCAAGGAAGTCTACTCTAAAAAGAAGATTACCATTGTCCAGCCGTCTGCACAAAATTCTGGGGAAGTACGGACAACCTTTCGATGTTTTTTTTTCTTTTTCTGTCGTACTCGACGGCGTTTTTATCTAAAGAACTCAAGTATCTACAGGAGAGTAGTGACATATCGCTTACAAAGGCTCCGATTTTACTCTTGTGAGAACCTCATTGAAAAGGCTGGTCTTCTCCTGAATCCTCTAAAAATTCCTTGTCGGATGCTCATTTGATTGTATGAGATAGTCAGCGTATACTTGAGAAACACTAGGAAAGAATATCTTTCTTTTCTTCGCACTTTCCCGCATTTCCTCCACTACCGTTCACCACTGTTCACATGCGCTTAGCTTCTGTCTCTGTCTTGATTCATCTTACCAACCTTGTGCTAACACAAGAAAACTTCGTTGAAATAGCTGTGAAGTTTTATGCTTTTTTCTCCCCTTTCGCACTTCTTCCTTGTGCATTTCATCTACTGCTTTATCTATCACATGATCAATGAAAGAAGGTGAAAGTTTACAGCAGGCTGGCAACCCTGAGTTTTTCCAAACAAAGGCTCATAGCACTGTACGAACTTGATGTAGTGTTTTCTACTCGATCTTTTATAATGTCGCGAAGGTCGAATAAGTGAAAATGGCAGGACTACAGGTGCATATTTATGCTAACGTCGATGGAGCTGACGAATGAGCGGACTTGAGCGGGTATAGCAGCCCGACCGTACACGTCCCTGGAGTCCTTACATTGCATTGTCGTAGAGATTAATCGTGAATATGCTTAGTGTCCTTTAGCGGATTTTGTTTGGATTTTTTTGGATTTTGGATTTTACGCTATTAAAGGCGAGGTCTGGACATTTCGTTTTCCGGATTTCCGACTTCGTCGTCTACGGCGACGCCTTGGGTGGAAACCATTTTAAATCTCTGAAAAAATCCCACAACCAACCGTCCCCATCGACCAATTTTCGTCCGACGCGATCAACGTTATACGGCGTGCAAACATGTTGTCTATTGTGGAGTTGTTGGAAAAAAATGCATTTCAAAGGACTGCATATAGTCCAGGTGTACATACAGTGCCGGCCAAAATTATATAGCCTTTTCAACTTTCCTCCATAACCTCTGTTAACGCAAAGCTCTGCCTAACGTAGAGCCTTAAAGTTCAAGTTTCTAACTTCGACGAATTTTGAGTCTCTACAACTATCATAAAAATTTGATCTTTCAGGCTTCACGTTGAGTCAAGATTTACGTTAACAAAAGTTATGGAGGAAAGTGGAAAAGGCTTCATAATTTTGGCCGACACTGTATGTATCCAGGCGCATCATCCACAGAGTTCGTGCCGAGATCCCCGCTTTGGAAATACATGCTACACATATGGTTTGGACTCAAATGAACAAAAAATTTGGATGGGCAAGATTTTGACCTGATATTGCCTTTAAGTCAGCACAGCGATTCCCACGTGCGGCGCGGTTGCGCTGCTGTACACGACCAAGTCCGCCATTTCGGCAGCTCTTTTAACGCTCACTAGAGATCTGGCACAGTGTGCGCCTCATCATAAGTTACAGCATGAAAATTGTTGCACGATACAAATATTCAAACCTACATCAGAGTATCTATTTCGAAGAATTTGCATCGGAAAACATGGAAGACAAAGTGATTTACAGCTCATGCATACAATCTGCAAACATCCTCTTTTCTTGGAATTTTTCACAAGATTTTGTCTTTCTCTCTGCAAAATTTATGTCTAGCTAATCCGGTACATCCGGAACGTCTTATTTTTCGCTGTCCTTCGCCTCGACAGATCGTTTTTTCAGGTTTTTCATTTCTCTACCGGCTGCAAAATAAGACAAACATTTGGCTGCGCGAGTAGAACAGCTGACAAAAAGCGGAATCCTATTTTTTGTATACTTGCACCTCCCTCTGCTCGCACAATTCGACCCTGTTCGGGCCTACCCAGCAGCGAGCAATAGTGTACTCGTTTGGTTTCCAGTAACCGTGCGACTGCATCCTAACTATACCGTGACTAGGCTTTTTTTTAGCTGATGCTAGACTTTCTTTATGATCCTAAAATGATTAATCGATGTAGAAACATCGGACAAATCTGAAGGCAAAGTCTCAATTGTGAATTGTTTCCGATTTCTAGATGGGAAAAATTTCTGGAAGCCCCAGATCGCAATTTCACACATGCACAACTGCTGAAAAACCCCTTTCCGAGCCCCGAAATTAGAGAAAATTGTGGGCGGAGTCAAGGCGGGCTACAGGATTCAGGAATCATGTACTCCTACAGCAGTCACGTATAGAGCGCACTTCCTACCCTGGCAAGGAGTTGGTGGTGAGGAAATTTCACAGGATTACGGATTTCTTCGGGAAATGCTGCTTTGGGAGCATATTACTCAGAAACCCCATCATTCCGCCTTTGCTCGATTCCTGCCCGACCTACGAGCTCTTCAAAAATCGTGGTCCGACGATGAGCTTCTCGGTAATTTTTCGGGGAATCACGTATACCATTGTGATCACCAACTCCCGAATATTTTTCTGCGTGTGGATATCGAAAAAAAAAAAAGATTTTGAGGTGAGAAGCACCTTCAGGGGTACAGGGTAGGCCATTGTTAGCCTCAAAACCAGAAAACATTGCTTGAGAGCACGTTTCTTCATTTATGCTCTTCCAGTATATTTTCTACTTTCCTCACGGATTGTTCTTTTGAAACAAGAATGACTCCTTGCAAAATTATGAGGTGCTTCGCATTGAGATTAATGTGATCATGTGATCATTTGTGTGTAGTAGACGGATTAAAATGATCCAAGCGTTCTCGCAGCTCATTACTGAAGCGGCTTCATCCAGCATCATCATCCTGGGGTGTTTGCACTGTGGAAAATAGCTTATAACCACTTTACTGTCTTAACCCAGATCGATCGAAGTTTATGTGCCATCTCTGCGTCTCTGACATTTCCGCAGATGTCGCTGTTAGCAATGAGAACGCCTGTGTCAAATGAAAGAACAGCTAGCCTCACACGTTATGAGATTTTCATGTGGATAATAATTGCCTGTGCCTGCTCCTGCTGCAGCACCCCTTCTTGATCTTTTCTAACTGGTCTAATTGCTTGTACTGTACATGCATGTTTCACTGTGTGTGCTTCTGCATCCATCATTCTTTTCCCACTGATATTCCTCGAAGTTCTAGGATGCACGTATTTTTCAACTTATGTGAGAAACCCTCTGAAAGAGTACCAGTAAAAACTATTCATCTCGCACCTGCCTATATATTACTGTCGTTCATTCTTTTTTCTCTAATAAAAGTAGGAAACTGCAGAATGTTTAGAAAGAGGATCTGATGGACACGAAAAATCTGTGGCTGCCGAAGAAGCGGCACTTTCGCGAGACGGAGGAATGGCGCATCAAGAAAACACGCGTGCTGAACAAGATGAGGGCCCTGACGAGGATCAACCTGCTCCTGGTGCTTTCTAAAATGTCGGTACGTGGCTTGTTGCATCATTCTGAACTCTGGTAGTCTCTGTTAAATTTGCATAACTTTGGATCGGACATTTATTATTAGACGATCTTATTTTACTGTTTGCCTGCGATGTGCTCAATTTGAAAAGAAAACCTAAAAAAAAAACAGGGAATCACTGTGAAAGGCGACACTAAGGCAATTTTCGCTTCTGAAGTAAGACGTGTCTCATTAGGTACAATGATTAGAGCACAAGAAGTCGTCACCTACCTGCCAAGAGAAACACGGATACCCCTCGTTAATATGGACTTTTTGGGGGATGACGCTCCAGCTTACGCAGTTCCGGTCCTCTGCACTAGCTTATATGGCACTACTTACTTATAATCCACCGATGTGAATAGACTCGTTCAGAAGCACGTGGAGTTCACCCTACTTTACTTTCCATGAATTTCCGGGCTGGATATGTCCTTCTAGAAAGTTCGTGGATACTGCATCCAAAGGGGTTCTGCCACACAACAAATTCCAGACGGTATGGTTGTGATAAACTCCCTTTCCACTTCTCCATTGCACTGTTTCCAATGACTAATTTGGGCATATGCTCAAGGAAATTATGAGACGAGTGATACTCTTTGACTGAATTACGTCCCCCTCCACTGGGTAATAGCTAGGTGTGATCGCGATCACTTAACCTAGTAAATCGAGGACGAACTAGTGAATTGAACTTAAACGATATACTGCCTAGACTCACTAATGGAAATCAAGCATATCTAAAATTGCGACGTATGTATTTCCATTGACGGGTAGAGCTTCCCGAGGCCTAGACGGTCGGGTAAGCGGGAACCATGAATGCAAGCTTCTTACCCGGAGGACTCGTCCACCCGGCAGGAAGGCTAGAACCTTCACGGCGACGTTCATAAATAGCACTACAGTTGAATGCAGAGAGAATTTTTCTTAGAGAATTTTCATGTTACTAATTGCTCTCCCCAACTCCTTTTTTTCGAGAATCATAGACCATTATGCACAAGATAAGGAAGAGCCCCTGTGTGATTTAATGACATGATCATTTTGAGATTTTAACAGTGGATTCAAAAGGCCTCTCGGTCTTTGCTGGATGCTACTGAGTCTTTCGCTAAGCTGACCTGAACAGAGGGAAGTCGTTACGAAGTAGGTATTCCTCTGTGTACACAAGCATGATCATCTCTCTGATGTATTCGTAGCCGTTCACCCCTCGTATGGTCAACTTTGATGGCTCCTTCAACAGCTGAAAAGGCTTGTCTGCTCTATTCTCGGAATAGATGGTGATGCAGTCGTCGATATAACCACAGATAACAAGCAACATGTGACCGGCAGATAGATCCAACGAATATTAGTGAAGGACACAATGGGATGCTGGATGATGCTACATGGATATCTCTGCTGTGGAGTTGTTTGAAACGTTGATACGTAGCGTTTGACGTGACGTCGTCACGTCAAACGACACCTTCACGCAATCTGTAGAAAAATTAGGTTACAGAAGTGGTTTTAGGACATGCATTGCAAGGCAGGTTCATATACCTTCCAGTAACTGAACAACCGCCGTGATGAAAAGTTATGCAATCTTTTCCGAAGGGCTTCTGACACCTCCGACATGCCCAGCCTTGGAGGGTTGAGAACTCACTTCGGCCTACACGCTCATCGTCGAGAATGCTATCGAGAAAATTGTGATGAACGAGTACTGGACAGCACACATTAGCTCAGTTTTGATTCGCGAAATAATTGGATATGTGTAACCTAGCTGTTTTATGTAGCTGTGCTAACCCACTTACTGTTCACGGTGGTTCCATCAGAATTTTCCCAGCGGTAGACGCAACAAGGTACTCCGACTGTTGCTTCCTGTTATACATACCTCTATCCAGCTGCCTAAAAATAACCACGAATCCTTAGCCCATGTCTTTATTAGGCAATCATGTTGTTGTAGGATTAGCTGAGTGGCGTTCTTCTTCAACACTTCAGCGTAGCTGATAAATTAGGGCTCAATCTTCGTTGTCGATGGCAATTTATAACCTTCAACACTCGGGTGCAAAAAGAAGAAAATTGATATCAACTGCAACATTATGCTCCTGTTGCCGAAAAATAAAAGTGTGAGAAACGAAATGCTGAGAATATCTGAGAATACTACAATATCGTGCACTTCTTGCGTGGAAAATTTCATTGCTTCCGCTGGAATTGATCCATCTTCCGCTCATTTTTCACTATATGGAACATTTGTTGCTAGTACGCATTCTCATCAAGGAAATGAGAAAATAACCGCCAGACTTGTGCAGGCAGATGTTTCAAATAAATTGTCGGGAACAGCTCAAATAGAATCCCTACAAAAAGAGGCGAGACCTAATTTTGAAAAAAGAACTCCAGATTTCTTCTAGATTTTTTCAGAGCAATTTGTTAGGTCCATTAACCCCTAAAGAAACTCGCTGAACGAGGAATTCACGGCGGCCGCTTGCACCCCCGCATTAAACAGGCTTCACCGTCGGCCATGCCGTCGAAGTGCTTCAGCAGACATACGCCTCGTGTTTTAAACTTGAGATCCGAACTCTGATTCGGACGCCCTACCTCGCAAGTTCATCGCCAGCGTTCCCTGCATGGAGCGGCGTCCGTCTCACCTAGATCTTCCGCGAGTCACTCACAAATCACATGAGGTTCCTTGACTGATTACTTTCATATTTTTTATACTCTCTAGCAAAGTGATGTCAAGAAAAGCAGCTCCTCCAGTTATCTGATTAACAGGGTCGCACTCATTATAGAGAATTCTATACTTTTGAAACTGCAACCTGCCGAAGGCGCCTTCTTTATTTAGGTTTAATAAATTACCGGGTAACTCCATCGCCATTACAAATAGATGCAACATTTTCCCATAAAATACGATCCGGCTGAGGAACTACGAAGGAAGTTACAATGACAAATGATGTTCCTCCGAAAGGAGAATAGTAGGAGACCACTGAGAATCCCTTCACAATCTTCCTTCCTAGGAAATACACTGATTTAACGGACTCGTGACATTTCTGCCCCACACCGAAATAAAAACTTATCCATGAAACAGGCTTACTTTGTGTTTTTTTTTTCTTTAAATCGAACCCTCAAAAACTGGTTGGAGCAGGGGAAGGCTTTTTTCTTCCATCCATACCTTTTCAAATAGAAAATAGTACCAGCTTTTTGGCATCTGATTTTCGCTGTTATTTTTAATGAATATTTTATCCTTTTCATTTCAGAGTCAATGTTTGGTGACATTGGTTATGAATTTAGGGATGCAAAAGGTCTAATTTCCGGGCATTATATCCCCCAGCATGAAGCAAACAATGCCTCTTAGGCAGTCCCTAGAAAAGAGGAGTGAGCTCATCGAAGCCATTTTTTAATCACTAAACATTTGTCAACACAACACAACACCTTTACCATATAGTTTGCTTTCTCAAATATCTGTTTTTATTTATTCAAACATCATCTTTTATCCGATTTTGGTTCTTTTTGTTTACCATGCTATCAGATGGTAGAGCTGAGACTCACACATAGTAAGCGTGTTAACGTAGTTATCCTTTACTTGGCAACGAATGACATGTTTATCTATCCGTGAGGTTGCCTATACCCATTTGCTACCCACGGATGAACATGACCAAGGACATAATTACCCATCCTTACAATGATGCATCCGGGCCTATGTTTCTCCAGCGTAAGTCCCATTTCCTCATAGATGCTCCAACCGTAATATTAGGTTGGGCAATAAATTCATGCGGTTTATTTCCATTTTGTTTTTATGGGGATTTAAACATTCTTCGACCTCGTATCGTCACCTCATTTTCTACCATGAACCACCAATTCGACTATAACGAAAACCTCCGACACCTCCTACTTCTCGAGCGCAATCGTATTTCGAAAGCAGCTCAATAGGCTAGGCATATCAATGACATCTGAAAAGAACCCAGTGCTGGTGAATGGATGGCACAGAAGCGGATATCCGGTTCAGAGAAAGCAGTTTTGGCCTAAAAGATGTTCTGCGTGCTAAACATCCAGTTTGGAGAATAATGAGACAATTATCCACTAGGTTTTGCTCTACATGTGAAGAGGAACCGCCACGGATCTCAACTCCCAGCAACTCCTAGTTTCAACTGATCCACAGTGCGAAAAAAAACACCGAAGAGCTACGTAGGCACGAAGCGACCGTTCACAATGTGAGTGCGCGACTTCTCTAGGCAAATCATACCAAAACGATGACCGAGATGCTGGCATCGAAAGCAATTCTATCCATGCTAGCTCCACAGCCCTGAATCAATCTCAAACCACGTATTTTGTTCATTTTCCTAGGCACTTCCTAGACTATCGTTCGAGAATTATAGTTGAAGCCCACAAAATTGGTCGGCTCAAACAAAGTGGCCTTTCACGGACTTGGAACCAAGGAGCTGAACTGTCTCTGACAGCATTAATAGTGGAGGAAAAGAGCTATAGAGCTATATCAATCGCTTGTTGGAATTGATGTCGCTTGCGGAAAACGGCGTTTCGATGCCTATAGAAAACCGCACGAACTTATTGCCCAACCCAATACATAGAGAGAAATTGTTCGTTTATTGCAAACTGCTAGGCTCGATAGTGGAATATGAAGGTGTACTTTGAAGCTTTGTTCACATTTTGCAAATTCTATCACTTCACAATGGAATTTCCCAATGTATCTGAAGGTGCTGACTCATTGTTTTGCTATGAGACATTTTCTATTTTTTATTGAAGCGTAGGTTTCTGTGAGAGAAATATTGGGGCTGCACTTTTAGGTCACTTTCGAATGAGCAGCCATTTGCAATATTTCAAACTCATCACTGCGCATAATGTGGTTTGCCGGAATGTTCGCCATAAATCAACCAGTTATCCGTGCTGCACCTCGTCGAACACTGTAACGCTTTCATTGCGGTGATAAACGCTAATCGGCACCGAGCGCACGTGACTGAAGAAGTCCGTTGAGGGAAAAACGTCGCTGTTACATAGCCCGCACATGTAACTGGATACGTTGAATATGCTTTCATGTGGAATAAAGAAGCTGCGCACGCTGTTCCAAGCAGAGAACTTCAGCTGAATACAGATTCGTCGTTTCAAACATATGCGAATGGCTCACAGGCTGTGGTTTCCGTGCGCCGCAGATTTCTTTAGGCTAAAATTCATGATCGCATAGCCAAGCGAAACCAGGCTAGCAAACCAATTTTTACATCTTCTCCCAACAGTGCGTACTCAATAAGTTGACCAGTTACGCTAACAGTCGTTACTTTGCATGGTTAAAGTTTTGTGGAATTCAGCGCTGATCAAGGTTGGTGCTCTCTACATCTCTACGTATGAGCGAGAAAACTAAAGGAGTTTGTGTGAAACTCTCTGAGCAGGGCGCAGCAGGTGATAGTTATGAAACAGCACTTATTGTTAATAGGGCTCAACCATGCTAGGAGAAGCAGCACCAGCAGGATACGAACAACGGATGAGGGTGAGTAACCCATCACTGTGGCCTAACCACTTCAGCTGCCTCGCTCCAGTGATAATCTCATGTTTCTATTCCCATAGCCGAGGGGTGCCGTTCAAATTTTGAGTGTATGTAGATGCGCTGTTGATGGTTATTAGTTCCAATAACATCAACCTTTTTAGATATGTGTTTCTCATCTGTCCTGGAATTATTTTGCTCTGTCATGGACAGGTGCCGTCATTTACGATAGTTACTTGTAAACCGCCAGGTCATGCTTATGATTCGAGGATCTAGAATAAAAACGAAACCACTTTGAAAACTTCAAATTTCGCGAAGCTCTCCGTTGAAAATAATCGCAGTGAATACTATCTTGAAATATTCACATAGAAAGATTTTATTCTCGAGTTGTCCGAAATCGTGACAAAGAGGCTGAAGCTGTATTTATAGTGAGTCGGAGTCCGATCCGATAGGGTCGGTCTCCGACGCACTATAAATGCAACCAAAGAGAGAAACTCTGAATACGGTCATAAATCATATGTAAACAAACAGAAATAGACAACGGCGAAAGAAGAGCAAGCTGATGTAAAGAGCGGCTTTAGCGAAGTTAGCAACGATTTAGTGATAGAGCGCGGCAGGCACGCGCAAGCATAAGTAGGACGGGCGTGAAAGGCAAGTTTATATGATACTAGGAGCTGATATGTGACCAGTGAGGGCATATGCTACTTCAAACTAGTATAGGTGTATAAAAATGGCTTGGAACTTATGTGCTCCAAAAAGAGGATTCTGCTACGACTTGCATTCGAAAAACAGAGCTTTTCATGCAGCCTTTCGTGAACAAGCTGACCCCTCACCGAGAATACAATTTCGTAGTTCACATAAATTTCGTCTCATTTTTCAAACACTCATTCTGGACACCTCCACGCTTCTTTACCCCAAATTTGGTGTCAGGTCGTGAAGTCGCAACCTGACTGGTGCCCCGTAACTCTGTACTTGCATGCAATTAAAGCGCGAACGAAAATACACTCCATTAGTTTACATAAGTTCTGGCTGACTTTTCAGACACTTTCAGGGAGCTTCTCCTTCGTCTTCAAAGCTTCTTCCATATTCTCCAAAAATTTCGAGAGAATTAGTGAGGTGTGGACAGTAGAGGATTCCTTAAATAATTTGAGAACGTCAGTATTCATTTTGAAGAAATCGCGAAAGGAGCCGCCTTTCGATTTGATTTGATTTGATTTGATTTGAGATGAAATGGACTGAATCATCACGAACTGTATGCAGTCCTACCTGGAATATCTTTCTTTGTCTTCATTACTGGCAAGATGCATTGCTTTTCGAAGTATGTACTTCCTTCGAAATAGATTTTCTTATTTTCTGATTTTCCTATTGCGGACCAGGGCGCCAGCGAGAGGTTTGTTTTCGGCCCTGGAAAAAGCCAGTATTAGGTTTTCCCCGGGCAGACAACAAAACGAAGCCTCCTTTGAATGTGCAAATCAGAGCAGCCATCCTGGAAACCAGTAGGAAAATCTAAATTCAAGAAGAAAATTAACAATTATCAACAAATTTTTGATGAAAATTGATCCAAAAAAAAAGCAGAGATCTTCAATACTATGGTCCTTCCGACAATGATATATGTGTTTGAAACATTGGCTCCAACAAAAGTGGAAGAAAGAAAGTAAGAAACGACTTTAAGAGCAATGGAAAGAGCTATGTTGAGAATTAGTCTCAGAGACCGTACACAAACGAAGAAATTCGTAGGAGAACCGGAATTCACCCAAGAAATCAGAAAAAGCAGAATATAATGGGCTGGACACGTCGCTCGCATGAAAGATAACCGATGGACGGTGAAAATACTGAATTGGTACCCACGGGACAGAAAAAGACCCCAAGGTAGACCACCAAAACGGTGGCAAGATTTCATTAAGGGTGCGTGTGGTCCTACATGGATACAAAAAGGGGAAGACAGAAAAGAATGGGCTAAGATTATGGAAACCGATCAACGCTGAATTCATCACCGCTGGTCGTCTAAGGTATCTAAGGTATCAACAAATTAAATAAGGAATAGACGAAAAATCACTGTATCTTTATCATCGAGAGATTCTGCAAATTTTCCAACAACATAGTCAAAGCCAAAATCGAGTTGATGGCTTGAAGTATAATAGATGAAACGTGTAGTCGATTTGCTTGAGAGTGCATATGTCTTAGCAGCGGCGCTACTGGCATTGAGGCATGCGTTCCACTCGGTTCAGCAGTTCATCCCTAATGAATCCGACGTCCTCTGCGAGTTTCATCGTCTGCTTCTTCCGCAGTTGTTTCAAGGACTAGGAAAAAACACATATCAGAGGAAATAAGGGAAAAGAAGAAGAAAAGGCGACTGATTAATAGAGGGCAGCAGTTTGACCGACTGCTACGCGTGCACCTGTGGCAATGGCATTGCGGCACGCAGCGCCATAGGCACTTTTGAAAACAAAAGACTGTAGGAAGCACAACAAAAAAAAACGAAACATAGAACAAGAATCTAATGGAAAAGGCCATAAATCCGAAGAGGAATACACTAGGAAGAGACACTAAAAATTAATGGCACTGAGACCTCACAAGACAAAATGCCTAAATCCACATCCTTGAGCTGGCGGTGCTGACAGCACTGGTTAGCAATGTAACCAGAGCAAATTGATGTGGTTCTTACGAAATGTGGACATGGATGAAAGATTTCTATTGCAGACTTCCCACGTTAAAATTAGTCCGCCGGCGTTGTTCGATTGGAGCACATTTTCTATCTACAGGCTTGAGCATCCAAATGGTTCGAAGGATTAAGCCGCATCCTAAGCACAACCTATTCAATAAAATCTTCAGGAAACAAGGAAGTAAGGGAGCACTAGGAGTGTATAAAAAACAGTCCAAACTTATGTAAAGTAAAAAAGTGTATGCTCATTAAGTGGCACTTTTCGGGCAGGAAGACCTCCGGCCAGACCTGGAGTCTTCCCCGCATATGTTATTTGTGCGGTACGTAAGTTGGAGCTGATTCTTCAGACACTTCTAGTTATCTGTTGCAGCTCTTCGAATTGAATTTCAAGGCAACTCATATAAAATCTGGACTTCACAGGAGTCCGCTAAGATTTCATGCGGAACAGAAGGCCGGTCGTTTTCGCGTATATCTTTCGTGCAACACCTGAGTTTGACCTGCTTCCAAAACACTTCTAATTCTCCTATACTTCTTGTTTCTCCAGTGGTTTTGAGTCACTCCATTAAGTTTGGTTATCGCAAGATCCTCTGCATCCTTCTAAGCCTTAGTCTAAGCCTATGAAATCCCTGTTCCACTGAAGCTCATTGAAATTCGATTGCCTCAGTCGACCTCCACGGTCTCAACGGTGCCGCTCAAAGTACGAGAACCCTTTTTCTTTTCTTTCATAGAATCAACAAATGCCCTCTTTTCGGGGCTTTGCCGCAGACCCCTGTACGAAGCCCCTTTTGCTTTGCGACCCTTTCACATAACTTAAGCTTACCCCGGGGAAATCCATGCTGCCAACACAATTCTGGGATGACTGGGCCAAATAGTCTTCAACCTCTGGTGACCCTGAGGCCGCATGCTTTATAGAAACTACCCTGGGTGGGCGTATAGGCACCACATAGGTTTATCCATGGTTGACACTGCTTCAACACTTTTATGTTAGGTAGTCTCAATGATGCATCCAGCCCCTCGTGTTGTGCCTTGTCTACTTCTCCAAAATGATTTCGAACATAACAACAGAAGGTTTTATGAAAGATGTGTTCAAGCCACAGTCTGCTACCACCCCTGTTGAAAGGCACACACTGTTGAAACACACGTATCTACATTCTGCTGACGTCGTTGAACTTTATGACGACATGCTGCAGCGATGAAATGTTCATCAATAGCTGTTTCGATTTCTATAACATTACACCCTACGTTCGCATTGTTACTCTTACTTCCTGTTTACCTGCGTCATTGGCTTGTGCGCTTATGTTTGCCGAAGCTCACTGATATGGACCACACGGTGCTAGATGGGTGCGTGCGTCAGAAGCACGTAACCTTATGACGGGGAAAAAATTTGCAGCGTCCCCTCACTCGTCATTCTAACATTGCGTACGTCTCGTACCCACACAAATCTATCTAGCAAAAGTTGGCCGTTATTCTACCGAAGCTGCCAGAGCAGAAAAAACTGTGCCTGCAGTTCAAACTTGACTTCTTCTTCTTTGACATTTGCCATTGTTCGAGATGTACGTGCATGAGTTCCAAGCATACTCACACAGCATCAGTGAAATTCTTTTTTCGAACCCTTTGAAGGAGCATCCATGATAATTTTACTCTGTCGCTGGAACTGTTCGGGATCTAAAATACTCAGAGTATCGGATATAAAAATTATTGTGGGTGCTGCCTTCAGTTTGATCAAATTTAAGGAATTATGTTTTGAAGTCATAAAAGGACACATCTCGACATCGTGGATTAAATGACATGAACATGCGGAACAGAGCAGATATCAGCCGGAGCACTCCCATTGCAGAGGTTATATGATGAAGTTTCATGCCTCCGAAACTGTAATAGAGAATGAAAACCAAGAGAATAATAAGAAAAATTGCGGCGACAGCAGTTTATCGAGGCCGGAAATACAACCCTGAAAGACGTGCACTTCATCATTACACAACACAACGGTTTAGTGCAAAAAAAATTTGCAAGTAGCGCATATGAGCAATTTTCTGGAAAAAAAATGAGAAGTCTCCGATAGTAATCCCTCATCCGAGCAATGCCGTTACACACATCCTCACTGAGATCTGGAAGGACTCTGCTCTCATCGCATGTTCACAATCAAAGAAACAATCGTGGGGGTTCCCAGCACTGTAGAATTCATCGGTTACATGGTGTATTTTCAGTAACTGGGTATTTGCTTATCTGGAACACATCCATGGGGTAAGGTGTTCGCTACTACATTTCACAGCTTCGTTTTCACTGTTGTGGAAGGCGCTCTCCGAAGGAAAATCTGACGGGAGTAGGGTCGAGGAAGCAGGGAAAATGCCACACAGTTCTGAGGTTGACCTTAACTGACTTGAGAGTTCTTATTTGTCTCATTCGGACTAACAACACCATTTTGCACTTTCTCGAACGCTAACATTAAGCATCACTATCAACTCGTTACTCACTTTCGTGGTACTATAGGTAGGATGTAATGAATCGATTAAATCAACGAGTCGGCTGTCGAGGTAACTACTCATAATTTTTTTTGTGAAATTCATAATGAAAAAATTACTTTGATGAGATTTGTGTTAAAATCTACTTGATTTATTTCATATTTATTTGTTTATTTACTTATCTATTTATCATTTTGCTTCACATACTTTCATGCCTGATTTTATGCACCTAGGGACAGTGTACAAAATGAACTATTACAGGGGTATCAAAAAGTTTCCGGCCTAGACCGCTTACACTAGAGCTACTGCAATGAAATTTTAAACCGAATAAATATAGACCTCTCGAAGGTCAACCCACTTTTCATCATGCCATCCTATTAAAATTTACCAGTTTTATAAGGAGTTTTGTCGCATGAGAACAAACACCAGACCTAAGCTTTATTTCATAATCGTTCTCGTTCCGCCGAAGCGCCGTTTCGAATTTTCGGATAGATTCTGGTAGCTGGGCCCTGAACTCTGCTTACGAAGTAGCGGAATTAGCGAAGTGCGTCCACATTCTCAAAAAGGAATACAGTCTCGTGAAAATGAATGTTCCGTTGGAGAGTTTGAATTTTATGGTTGAGTTTTTGCAGTAATTTTTCTTGATTGTTTTGAGAATGCGCTGGAACAAGGTAACATTGAATATACCTGCTTCCTTGGAGTTCACACAAATGTAGTCATGTGGCACGAAATTTTCTTATTCTCATGGAACCTTTGGTGAAACGTCTCCATCTCCAAGTTTCGTGTATAATCGCACTGATCTCGGACATGTGCCTGTCTCGACTCCATGCTTAGGAGTTCAAATCTTGGCACTAAATTCGCTATTCATTGCCAGTCAAAGAGCACTGTGAAGTATTGTTCCCACTTTTTTCGAAACGATCAAAAATCATTTTCGAATGTTCAACGGAATTTTCCTGTCGAGCGCCGAGAAGGTTTTGGAGCATTAATTTTCTTCGAAGCTTCAAATTGTTGGATGACTGCCCAGGTAATTTCCAAAGATAGTTCTAGATAGCTCAAGTCCTTGCACAAATTCTGAGGTCAAAATCTGCCTGCACTGTCCAGCGCTTTTCTATACAGCTGCAACAATTTGCGCTCGGCTTGGCTCTGTTCGTTGACCAGAGGGCGCTCCATTACTGATCGATTATGGCACCCTCAAAAACTCCGTATTCGGGAATTCTACACGGGAATGCTAGAAGACTTTCTCCTTGTTTACAATTGAGAGTGGGATTCAGATTTCGTTCAGTAAAACTTGTTTACGGAACAAAAAGTCAACAGTATTTTTTCGCATGATTCACATTTTTTGGGAGGTACCCATAGTTTGGCTTGAACAAAATGTTCTGGTTTCCAGACGGGCTGACGAAATCTCATGAAACCTTGCAATCTAACATGAAAGGCTTCCTCCTACACGATCCCTTCAAAATTGTTCGGAAATATGGAACAGACAAGCGGAGGCCGGAAACTTTTTGATACCCCTGTAACTCGTAAGCTTTCTTCCGGTTTCTGCAGGTTACTTAACCACCATGACTAGATCGTGGATCCAGTCCACTACCGGGCGTTGTTGGATCGCAGAAATCGTCCCACTCCATTTCTAGGAAAACCCAGATTGATTTAAGTTGGCGAAAAGCTTTTCATCAAGATTAAATTCACATTTCAAGAGTCATCATACTGGTAGCTTAAAATTTAGACCGAATGCTCACATCTAGTGGTACGATCAACCTGTTTGGTTGTCTGTCTAAAAATCCTATAAACATTTGTCAGAGTATTTACAAGTAGAGCAGAAAAGCAAAATAGGAAAACTTGTCCGAGACCACGAAGAACTCGATTCGTAGTAGACTACGTATTTGTGTTGCAAAGTCTTCTGCATTTTTGATGTGAGCGATCGCATCATCATCGACAACAACTGTCGAGTAAAGCGCGGAGATGGGTAATTAATCGCGGCACAAAGCTACATTCGATAAAACAATAATGTGTAGTTTGGTGTAAGAATGAGGTGCTATGCTACTAAGCTTGCAAATGCCGCAGGGAATCTCCCCAAAAGAAATGCTGAACAAGGAATGTTCCGCTTTTTGTTGTGAAGTAAAGCAATTATTCACGGGCGCGAGGTGTGTGGGGACCAGTGGTGCTAGCGGTGTCGATGTTTGTGTTTCTCTCCTCCGACTGGTGCACACAGTGGCTGCCACAATCTCTCAAGTATCGTTCCTTCCATTCAGCTAGCACACGGCACTGGGTCGCTGCCGTTGATCCCAGGTCGTCTTGCTGTCTGCTTTGTTCCAAGTTGCCTTAACTGCTTGGCGCCTGGCTCTTTATTTCTTGGCCCTAGCTCGAGCTGATTATTTGCAATGGGCGAAGGTGCTGATGATCGCGAAGAAACACCACCCAAATACGCTAAAAGTCGGCAGGTGCGTGGCTTTCCTCGTTCTTTTCGTTTTCTTCGAGTTTTCTCTGGAATTTTATTTTCTCTCCTCGATATCCGGGCACCACAGTTCTCTTTTTCACACTTTTCTCGCCACGCTTCCGTTTATCCAGACTGGCCAGCGAACGTGTCAATATGTTTGGGCAAATAGTGGGCGCCTTGACGCTGTCGGATCCATGACGTTTGAAGCCAATGATAGCACTGATCTTCAGTGAAATTTGCGTTGAGATTCTCTACTATATTCACAGGGATGAATTGAACCTGAAATAACACCAGTAGACTAGCATGGAAGTGACCCAGTATATTATTTTAAAATTTCTTCGATTTCTCGCGGTTGAAAAGAGCGAAACTTCCTTGGCTGGAGAACAAGAAATTCTATTATTTTCAAAGGAATATCCTCTTCCCTTTTACAGGGAACGTCAATCGTTTTTGCGCCCTTGGCATCAGATACATCGCCATATCACTCGTTAACTCAAGTTGATACATGCTAGTCCGCATGCTGATGCTTTAGGGATTACCTGCACCAACGTAGATCAACGAGTGATTTGATATTTCGGTTACGAATGGGATGAATTTTTAAATTTCTGAAAAAAAGAGGAGAACAATCCTTTAGGAATAAAAAGGTGTTTGAAATTTTTAGGTCGAGTTCTGAATTGATAATTGCACTGATTATATTAGGTTGTTGCAAAATCGATGTCGGATTTCGACAAGTTGACTTTGAAGTATCGTAACTCGGCAAAAACGAACCTTTCCTGCTGGTTCAGTATTCATTTGAAGAAACACATCTTCTCCATCTTTCTGCCACGTTTTTGTCCTATAAGGCCTGAAGCCACGCTTTTCGGACCCATTAAAATCGGCGTGATCGTTTTGAGTTGTCGTATATTTGTGGCTTATTCTTCCTCTCAGGGAAAGGTCCCATCGCTTGAATTTGTGGTCATCTGTAAGGGAACAGTCCTCTGAGTAAGGCAAATAAGGAAGAGTCTTGATCTCCCTCTGCATCTACTTCCAGAGCGTCTGGAGTGAAAAGTGTGGTCTAGAGCCACTGTGAAACACTAGAGGATCGGGTCGGATGAATCCACTTGTTCAGTTTTTCCAACGAGCTCGCTCCTCCGATGGCACCAAAAATAATAGAATAATGAACCTCAAGGCCACCTTCGAGATACTGCACAGGTCTCCTGGTGATAGCTTCCACCAGTGCTTTCAAAACGGCGTTGACGTCATCGAATTTTAGTCCATAACTCAGAGGCACCTGTCTCCAATAATAGACGACTTTGCCCAACAGTGGGTTACCATGTGTTGAGCATTCCCTCCTGCATAGACTGGCAGTATTTCACGTCCAAGCCACCCTCTTGCTATCGAGTTCGAGTCCTCGAAACAGTTTGGGACGAATTTTAGCGGATGAGCACATTTCAATTCAAGTCCGAAAACCACAATAAAATTGAGCAAATCCGAATAAAAATGAACATACAGAAAGAGGAAGAAATGGGCATTGGGACGAGCACAAAATATTTGGGAAAAGCACCACTTCACAATCCAAAGCACTAACCCAAAATTCGTGATCCAAAAATCCGACATCGATTTTGCAACAACCTACGTAATATAATTCGATTTTTATTCGGACCTAAGTACATGTATTCGTCCCCCTTTGCATAAACAACAGTCCTCATAAAAGTGGTATTAGGTAAAGCTTCCGGCAGAGGAGAGTTTTTTTTTGTCCACAACGTCCACGGAGATAAGAAAATAATTGCTACAATGGCTGCACTATAATTAATATGTAGATGAGTATCAAATTTTCCGGCTTTCACGAATCCGAGAACATTCACGCCGCTGAAATTTCAATAGGTGAAGGTCTAGCACTCTTCAAAATCTAAATTACTTTGTTTGTTCTTTATTTACTTTGGACTCTTATTTCGTTCAAAACTGTTCATATTCTTATTGCCGCTACCAGCAGCGGATGCAGGGAGGCGTAGGAGACGTCCTCCCTCTCGAGACTAGGTCACTCTTTTCCCGCGGTCATAGGACAAAAGCCTGATTCGCTCTGCATTTGGCCAGGTAGTCGTGTTGTGAGCACACAGGAGCTGTGACTAGAGGAGACTTTCCGAGACGGTACTAGTTTCCAACTTTGATCAGGTGATGGTCATAAAAGTTCTCAG
This sequence comes from Ancylostoma ceylanicum, assembly GCA_000688135.1. Classification (NCBI taxonomy): domain Eukaryota; kingdom Metazoa; phylum Nematoda; class Chromadorea; order Rhabditida; family Ancylostomatidae; genus Ancylostoma; species Ancylostoma ceylanicum. The sequence continues at coordinate 32,943 of JARK01000178.1, read as the reverse complement.
AAACGATAGCATAGTTCTGGAGGTAGGACGAGAATTCTGGAACACTCCGTAAAAATGTTAGTAGCTAGGTTGGATGCAACTAAATCATTAGTCACTCAATCTTCTTGGCAGCAAAATATGGCGAAAGTACAGGCAAAGTCGATTTTGAATGAAAGCGTCGCCGGTCAGTGCTTAACTTGCGACACCAACTACTTTAATCTCTCTAATAAGCAATGCTGGGGAATTTTCCGGGAATATGGGCTAATTTTTGGTGATGGCAGGACATTGCCTAATAAAATGGAGTTTTGTCCTGCTTGTATCGCTCGGGTAGATCTGGATATATTCAAAAAATCTCGACATTTCAGAAAAGTATAACTTTTCCTGATAGATGAATTTCTGCTCGAGGTGTTCGACAGTAGCTGGACCAGGCCAAGAGCAGAATTTACCAAATGCCTCGCCCGTTACCATCTGTGCCTCTGTCGCAAGATTCGGTAGAGGACGCCTTAGTTTTTGTGAGAAGTGCACTTCCACTGGCGGAGTTGGCAAATTCACACAGGTTCACACCCAACCAAGAAACATTTCTCTGAGTGAGGCGCTGGATCTCTCCTTGTAATATTGTGTTGGCAACACCTTTGCGTAATAGAATTTTTTTGAACATGCAGTGGAACCCCTTTTCTTCTAGAAAATTCATGTGAATCAATGTGCATTGAAAATTGACCTTTCGCACTTCGTTGACTTCAGTGATTTAGGCTTTTTTCCTTCTATGAGTTTTACTGTACTGCGGAAATCTGCTGGAAAATCTGATCATAATAGTTTTCATTTCAAAGGAAAAGCTCAAGTTCGAGCTGAGTTGCGCACCTAGGAATGCGCTCCTCCGAAACGGCCATTATTTTCGGGACAACCTAATATTATATTATATAACCACATAAGGGTTTTTGCCTTCGTGATATCAGCCCTTCCAAATTACCTGCACATGGGTGCGTTTCGCCCCTGGAAGATTTAAAGCTTTGTAACCAGAAAGCATCCTACTAAGATTCATGAATAACAGCCACCGATCCTGTAGCTGCGCATGAATTTTTCCATGTATTGAAATGGTTTCTTTTTGCGCTGATCATCAGGTTGTTAAAAAAGTGACGCACTTTTCTTAAGAAGCATATAGTTTCGTTTGAATATAATGTGACATCTAGATAAGGTAACGTTCTTGTAGCGCCGAGCAAGCCCTTCTGTTCCATCAGCGTGTCCGCTGCAATTAGTGATCGCGAAATAATTTAAAATGTCCGGGACTGCGTCTTCAATTTTTTGGTTTTCTACTACTTTAATCCTTCTAAGTGTTTTTGACGACTCCCGTGTTACAGATTTATTGATGAGCTTTCATTCCTAGTTAGAAGAACTATTGTAATACATGAGACTTTGGAATAGCAGTACTTTATAATGTTTTACTTCACACGAGCAATACAATCCACAACATCCTTTTCAACGGTCGGCCACAATCCGCTTCCGAGAGCTGGCACAAATTTTGAAGACTTTGCTAAGAAGCAGTTCAATAGCTGTCGTATTCCGCAGGAGATCTCCTGGATGGCTGCTGCCTTTCATTGATCTAGGAGCTTTTACAACGCTAAGAAAAAGTTCGCCGAACATGTGGGCCTAAAAATTACGGTTTCCTTGGTTAACCCTTCGCCGTCTTCCGAGTTCTTTGTGTACATGGGTGCGCCGTGAGAAGCAGTGGTCCCCACCTATCATAAAAGTATTACGATGAGGAATCATAAATGTCTATTGGATTCGTGCTCATATTTCTCAGCCGCATTGGAATTTTTGAAGGTTATTTTGTGTTCATTTTAAAGAACGATTTATTGCGCGTCTAAAGATACAAGAACTGCTTAGGCTCCTTCAACTTCCGATTTTTAAATAAATTCGGAAGGTGAGAGATCAGAAATGTGGGATTTTTTCTTGCATGGTGTACAAACTTTTACAAGGCATATTACAGGTAGAACTGCACCACACTTCATGTAGTGCCGTTAGAGAAAGTTCGTTTTCCCACTCGGTCACGTAAGCGCAGAATACGACTCTTTAGAAAAACCTCAAAATTGGGCAACTGAACCGGAATTCATGGTGCCAATTAGTTTTTCGACTGCCTCTATTTTCCAAATTGGATTTTGGTGTCCCTCAAATAACCGCCTCATAGCCAAGGCTTGACGCTACAAATTTGCACCCGTGGACCTGCCCTTCCCTGGGGAAGAAACACATCAAAAAGATTGAGGGAATCAGAATTTGGATGGATCAACATTTTGACCCACAGCGAACCGAACTCTCTAACTAGGGCTTTGGTTTCTTGTATGGAAGAAGGAGAACAGTCACTGACTAAGGGAAAAAAGTGTCTCTTGGATTGCGCTCTTGTACCTTTGTCTTAAGAAAAATATTCCCTGTTCCTGAAACAGACGTTTGTAATTCCTCAACCTAATAATACCGTCCGCCAATATTCCACTTCTGCAATGTTCTGGAGAAAAAGTCCAGTCAACAACAAGGCGCCATTTTTTTTGCGTCCATGCACTTTCCCGAATTACAGCTATTGATCTCGAGTCCATAGTGAAGTGATTTCATATAATCTTTTGGAAAACTACGTAGGCACCAAAGTTCGAAAAATAAAATAAAAAAGAAAACACTTCCTGACTGACGACATCACTATCGGCTTTATATACCCCTTAATATACTCCTTAGGCCGTGCGGGGTTACATCTGCGGTAGACTTTGAAAATCTGGATTGTTCTCAGAATAGCTCAGGCTCGATTACTTGAAAAAAAAAAACTCTTGGCACTTTAATGGGTATATCTCTTTTAGAACTTCAGAGGACAGATTTAAGTATACCGACACACTGTTTCTCTTTCTGCCATTGTTCAGCGATATTGTGATATTTTCTGACAAGGGAAGTGCAAGAGGCGAGGCTGGCAGATCGAAATGAAACCTGTCTGGCTTGAATCCGTGCTGAAGAAGGTCCTCCAGCATATATTTCATTTTTGCCCAGAAAGCTAAAAAACAGATATCCCACCACCCTGCTATACGCATTGCAGCACACGTACGGCAGCGACGGGGTGGCCGAGTGGTGAGCATGCTGGACTATCAGGCAGAGGGTCGAGGGTCTGAATCCCGTGATGTGCTACCTTTTTGCATTCTTGTTCTTCATTCCTTCTATGTTGTTGGAATGAAATTTAAAAGATTAGAACATGGAACCTATCATTATTGATGTACCAGCCACGAATAACTACACTATATTAAACGTAGTCTACTGGTCGTACAGTTGTTCTTCTAGTCGCTATAAAACAGAAGGGTGAGGGTTCGAACATTATAATGCGAGTGGGAAAAGTTTGAGTTATAACCCCGAGAAGTGATAATGTAAAGAAAACTCCCAACATGGTCTAATGCAGGTGGCTGTGTGTTCGGCTGGGTTCTGATTAATGATAGTCCTCTACAACTCAAAATCTTGTCGATATAGATAGGTTTTATGTTCTAATCATTTGAAGTTAATTTCAACAACAAAGAAGGAATAAAAACAAAAATGCAAAACGGATGCACATGACGGGATCCGAACCCTCGACCCTCGCCTACAGTTCAGCACCTTCCCCACTCGGCCATATCTGTTTTTTAACACATTGGGCAAAAATGAAATATATGATGGAGGACCTTGCCAATAAAGGATTGAAGCCAGATAGGTTCCATTCCGATCTGCCAGCCTCGCCTCTTGCACTTCCCTTGTGAGAACTTATCTTGTAATTGCCTCGTTCTCCATAATCTGTGTTGTTTTTGTGAAGTAATAAATAAAAAACGAACAAATAATAAAATTCCTAATAATTATGCGCTTGCATTAATACAAAGGTAGAGATTAAACGCGAAAGAATAACAGGTATCCTAGCTACAGTCGTCTTAGACCCCCACTCAACAAGATACAGCACTGTTTACTGAAACTGCGAGCGGTTTGCTTGAGCGTCATTCATCACTTCGTTTTCCCATTAAAAATAACCGTGATTGCTCAGGTGTCTATCCACATGTCCTAATGAATATTCGGACACTGAAAAACTCGGATATCCTCACGCTCAATTGGCCTGTTCGACTTGCCATTGGAAAAAAAACAGCATGCCCTCAAGTGTGAGGCCGGCTTCGAGGGTTTGCTTGGCTTGTGTAAAGCACGACGGAACTCATTGCGTGCATGCATCGATTTCCACAATTTTCCCGCTGATCACCACAATACAACCCGGCTGGCAAATTTCTGCCCCGCACACTGGTCCCTGCGTTAACTGCGTTATTCGCCGTCCCACCTGCGTCCGACTGTCAGCACCAAAATGGCGGCTATCTATGATATGACTCGTCGGGTCACCATGCACGACGTTGAGGGGGACATAAAGGCGAAGATGGACCAGATTGAGGCAGCCGCCGATGAGGAACTAATCGCTACGAAGAAAACTGTGAGGCAGTCGCTGCTCGTAAATCGCCGCTTTACACTTCGAGGAAAATGTCGTCAAGTTTGCCGCTGATACTAATTAGATTTTCATTTAGACGATCGACAAGTTACCCGACAAGGTGCTCCAACAGATATTCTCCTATCTTTCCCCTTACCAGGTGAGTGCGGCCAATTTTTCCATATTTCCATTATTTTCTACATCAGTCTCCTCGGTCAGGACCGCTCAAGTTTTGTTGGCATTGTTTTTGAAAAAAGCTGCATTTTTAGATCCTCCAGTCAGGCCAGGTCTGCAAAAGATGGCGAGCGGTCGCATGCAGCCCAATGCTTTGGAAATTCGTCTCTTTCCGTCCCAATTATGGTGGCATACAGGTGGCCTTCCTGAAATTTCTGTACCTCACGATAACTCTTATAAAAGCCTCTGTTCAGGTGACCAACCACGACTACTTCCTCCATCTCATTGGAACTCAGTTCTCCGAGCTTCGAATTGTAGAGCTCACCACGGATCTGATCACTCCAAATGTCCTCTATGAAATGGCCAACAAGTGTCCACGACTTCAACACCTTACCCTTGGTTCGTTCATCTGGTCCTTGTAGCTGAGTCTAAGCGTATATCCTCTATGTTGTGTCAGAGGATGAAAGCAATTTCAGAGTAAGAGGTAGCGATGGTTCCCGTCGCGTTTTTGCAGTTATTATTACTTATCATGAATCCACTTGATGGCGTGATGAACATTACCGGCAAGGTCTTCCCATTCATTTTGGGGTGCACGGGTTTTTCACGCAATAATTGATGTATCTGGTTATTCTCCCGACTAGTTATCATCCCTGATTAAGCAATTCGCTTGTATGCAGTATGTTAATTTGTTATGAGGATGACTGTTCCTATTTAAGTGAGCAGGTATATATGTAGATCACCACTTTGCCAGGAACGTTCATGAATACGGGCACATTTTGGATGAATTTCTGTAGCAAAAATGGATGCATTTTAGTCAAGGATCTTTCCACATCATGTGACTGAAGCAGTGAATTTCAGAATTTTTTCTCCAAATAGCATCCATTCCAAAGCGAGAGGGGAGGTTCACAAACACTCTGAAAATTCATGAATCTCGCTCCAAAAATGCGAAATTTTCAGCTCATAACCCCAACCTCTCGAGAATCTAGGGGTGAAGTGAAAAACAAAAATGGTGGATTTGATCCAGTTATCAGAAAGACTCATGAAAAATTGGAATTTACATAGAAGAGCGGTAGATGAAATTCTTCAATCAACGCCCGATGTAAGAATTTCTTCCATCTTTCTACCATAATTTCTTGGTTATATGCAACCAACGATGTTACTTCGATAGCATTCCACGGGTAACAGTGACGCAAATATTTTTTGCTGAGTTGAGAAAATACGTTTAGACTTCTCAACTGCCATGCAACTTCACGATTTCACGGACCTGCAGTCATTTCCCTCCCGTTTGCGCAGCCTAACACTTTGCCTCTCAGAAAATATCTTCCTGGAGGGATTTTTGAGGTAAGTCATGGTTCTATTATACTTTCTCTTGTAGTGCAGCGTAAATTGCTAACACTCTGGCTTCAGGAAGGTGTACACTTTCATTTCGTCAGTGGAACTGCTTCATATCATTGGTGAGTGCGAGTTCATCAAAGGATCAGTTTGATAAAACCTTGAAGTTTAGCTTGTTTTTCCTGAAGAGGAGAAGAAACAGATTTGGATGAGTTCATTGTTGTTTTGTGGTTCGTGGCTATCAAGTTGTCTAATTAGCACAAATTGTATGCGTCTGCATCTGCAAAACAATGAGTACCCAACTCTAGGGAAACAGCTGTTGAAATATTGACAAAATAGCATTTTGACAACCACGAGAGGGGTAACTTTTCCGATTTTTTTTCGGGGGTCTGGAATTGATTTTTGATGGAGCCAACGCAGCTGTTCCTACCCCTCCACCTCAGTGACTTTTTCACTGAGCAGCTGAGCATGAGCGTGCTTTGGTGGAGATGGTGCAGGCCATTGAACAGTGTTGCAATCTGATTCAGTACCTCTCTAGGCACGTATGAAAAGGTCGAAGACGAGGAAGAAGAGGTCTACGAGACAGTGAATGTTTTCAAGCTCAAGCAGTTCTTACCCAATCTTCGCGTCGTCAACCTGTGGGGTGTAGGTTGCTTTGTGTTTATAGAAAGTGGTTACGACCATGTTTTTTTTCACATAAAAGGTTATTATGATCACGTTTTCTCTAACTTTTCTCCCCTTTTCCGACCGACGTCATCTCCTACTGAAAAGTTCATCGGGGACATTTGCTTTGATTTGGTCTGTTTTTTTTTATCGCAGCTATCTGAGGAAGTCTTTAGAAAGTATTATATGACAATTCAAACTCAAATGCGAGCATCACTTGATTACGGATAGAATAACTGCCGCAAAAGAAAGTTGAGCAAATGGCGATTTTCAGGAAGCAATCGCTCGAAATAAATTTTTAAAAATTAAAAAAAATCACGATATTTGTGAAGGTTAAAGCAGCGACTCCTTTGTAGTTGATTGGTTGTTGTTCACCCAGGCAAGGGCCATTATTTACTACCAAAATGTTAGCTACGGAATTAGCCTACATAGTCCATGTAGTATATGTATGTATCTATTCATGTCCCTTTTCTGAGCGCATTTTACCATTGCGCCACCATGTACAGATCCGACGAAATAGGATTCCTGGATTGAGATTCATGAAGCAATAACCAAGAGAACCAACAGTGGCTAGTGCTACTGGTTTCGGTGTATGATTACTTGATCATACATGGCGCAGGGAGTGAAAGTTAGTTTGCTAGCCTGGCTTCGCGCTATGTGCTCATGAATTCTAGCCCTGATTATTCGTGGGCTCAACACGAAAGGGGAGCCACCCAACCTTTCAAAAAATGAGGCCATACCTCTTAGTTAGCTGTTGCAACAATTCATGATTTCAAGCTGCTTTCAATTGCAGATCGAGATCATGTGTATAAATGGAATGAATTTTCAGAGCTGAAATATGCTTCTCATTCTACTTGGTTCTCGAGAAATAAATTCTTCGTTTTCTATAGGTGCCATTCATAACAGACGAGCACGTGGACGCAATATCGTCAAACTGTGCCCATTTGGAGTGCTTGTGTGTCAACTACTGTACAAAGGTGAGCCTCACCATGAAAATTAAGGTAACAATTCAAGTGATCACTCACTAATCACGGATACTAAGGCAATGTATTGGGTTGGGGATGTGTGTGACAAGTTCGTGCGCTTTTTTCAATTCAATATTTCATGGTGACTTGAACTTCACCTGATTGCAAGTCATGAACTATTTTGTAGCTCTTGCTTTGCTCTTTACCATAGTCACAATGCTGCTTTTCAATACACGTTGCACCTTCTTTTCTATCGTATGGAATATGACCCTCCAATTCGACAATGCGCCACCGACTACCGCTTGACTTCAATGGTGGATTAAATGCAGCTCAAGTGGGGAAGAATGTAAACTGCGTTCATAGAAAAACCTTCACTACCGGAAGGACACCATAGAAGTGGTCTGCCATCTTTGTACAGAGCAAGTATCGCTTCGAATTCATCCCTCGTTCGGGACACCCCATTTGTGGGACATAAAGACAACTATCCCCCTAGGGTCGCTCCACATGCAAGGAAGAATCATTACTGATGCGAACTCTCAACAACAAGCAAGTTTATCTAACGCATTCCGAGCAAACCCCTAAAATGCTCAAGATGAAGTGATCGTTCACATTGGGCATGCTCGACTTTTCTGCGCAAAATTTGGTCAAATTGGCTACCAAAAATCTCAGATGTGGGAATTTCGACTACTGCCTACTCTACTGGCCTGGAGAAGTCATATACCACATAGTTCATTAAGTTCCTAGTGCATTTCACGAGGTTTGATACAAGTGTTTAGGTGACGAGCTACAATTTGAGTTGTCCCAAACATCGCAAATTTCTGTACACATGAAGCAGAGATTCAGACCTGTCTCTGGCAGCATTAATAGTTGAGGAGAAGAGCTACAAAATCCATCGAGTGCGATTCATACTGCTTTTGGAAAATAGTTGTTTCTGTCCTCATGAAAAATCGTACGAACTTATTCCCCAACCCAATAGGTTGGTAAGAATTGCCACGGAAACGGCTTCGGTGCAATTTTCTGCATACAAATGATTTGATAATGACGTCATCCCGACTCATTCTTGACCCTTGTTTTATTTTGGAAAATCTTCTTGAGTGCACATTCAGCAGTCAATGCAGAAGCTAAAAAATGTGCTTCAGGTAAACGGCTCATGTCTGAAGCTGGTGTTGCAAAGATGTCGCAAGCTCAAAAGTCTTTTCCTAGCTCACACAAGTAAGTTCTCCTCTCTACTTTCATATCATAATAAAGAGGCCCCGAAATATGACAGGAGCTCTAAAACGAAGGTTTCCTGAATTGCTGCCTTCAACAGGTACCGCGCATCACGTGGTTGAGATCCACATTCAGCCCCCGGAGACTTTTAAATGTGATCAAACACGACTAATATTTGTGCATTGTATTATGTAAATGTAATCATTACCGCCACAATTCTCCATTCTAGCCGACTCCCTATCAAAATCATGAACATAATTCTCTGAAAAAAAAAAACTCGCAGTAAACCCTTACAAATCGCTAACATATCGGATTATAGGTCAATTACCACCCGCGCGCGTCAGGCCCAGGCAGGACAGTGAATAGCAAACAGCTGTTCCAGGGCTAGGGCACCTCTTGAAACATGTTTTGCACTTTTTCTCCAAGTTCGAAAAGCAAAACGGCCTGACGCTACGCGCTCGGGTGGTGAGTGTCCGTAGACAAACATATCGCTATGATTTCCCTTCAAAGTTACCGCTGTTGCATTTGTTCAAAATAGTGAATTGTCCTTCCAATCATTCACACTGAAACCACTGTGCCTTGCTACGCGTTCCTTCTCTTTCCCTAAGGGTATGCTCAAGCAATGTTTGCAGCTCTCGATAACTCAACAATAAAAGCAATCGAATGGGAAAAGACAAGAATTGAGGAGTTGGATGTGAAGGGCACCGAGCTCTCATCGGACACTCTCATTTCGCTGCTCACTCGTCTTCCCCATCTGCGCTGGCTGGACGCGAGTTGGCTGGAGAGCATGACTGATCAGGTGACAACATATAAACCTCCGTTCACATACCGTGAGAACCGTTGATCCTTCACAGGTTATGGAAGCGTGGATGCAGTCGGGTGCGCTGGGGAATCTACAGTACATCAATCTGGACACTTGCGACTCGTTGAATGAAGCGTCCCTGACTGAATTGATCGTTCGCCATGGTCCGCAGCTGTATGGTCTGTGTCTAGGAGGACAGCACAAGCTTCTCGAATATTTCTGGATGAATATGATTCCACAGCTCAAAAACATAAGGTGCTCCCTGTCTGCCCTAGGTAGTGGTCGTGAGACAGCTGCTGCTGAGGCGTTCATTTTAGGGTAATTGTGATGGGAATTGCCGAGGACTGCTGTGCAAAAGTCGCAGCGAAGATTCACATTGACCAGTTCATCGATTGCATCGCACAGAACTGTCCACGTCTGACTCGACTGGAAATTCGCTGGGACGACGACACGCTCAGGTTCTCAGACAAGTCGAGGTGGGTTTCCCGCCGAGTCAGTGTAGGAGTATTACCTGGATTGAATAAATGCAAGAGCATTTATTCGATCGAGGCAATACTCCTACTCATGAGCACCTTCTTCAAGCTTCACATAACGAATCTGATGGTAAATTAAAAAAAAAAACTTATGGTGCCCCAAATACGAGAGTGAATGTTGCAGCAAGTTCATTGATGTACTGCGAATGAAGTGCCTAATGCTCCATTCGATAGTACTCAGCGATGGTCAGTACTACGAGCTCGTGCGGTCCAATTTCGAGAGGGCTGACCGGATGAGCGTTGTACGGTGAGTCTTCCGATGCATGCTCTACCCAACAACCCTCCATGCAATACACATTTTTCTTCCAGAACAACCGAAATGTGTCGCACTGGTCTTCTGCACTGCTCTCGGTTTTATAACCAACTATTATTCAACTAGAAGTAGTGTCAGTTATAAGATGTACATATAGTCGAGTTCTGAGTTACCGTAGTCTTCAGCTGAGCATGGCTGAAGGTTTAAAAACTCCGGTTCATCGGTGTTCGTTCTGGCATTCTCATCTCATTCTTTACAAGTTCGGGTATTTTACTATAGAAGTGTGCTTTGTATTTTTTAAATTTTTTTTTGTAATGTTGTCGAATAAATATGGAGATTGGATTCACTAGCCTGTTCGTTTTTACGCACACATACAGTGAAATCCAAATGGCCGTAAGCAAGGTGCGGGACCGCGACGCGACGTTCTTGGGCAGAGCCACAAGGGCCCTGCGGTTGATTGCTACTGCTACACCGAGATGTCAAGGATCGCAAATGGTTTGCAAAGGTCGAGGAGACGTGTGTTTCAGCATTCGTACAAGGTGTCCTCTCGTTCTGAATGACAATCTCCTATGGAAAAGCAAGCATAATCCAGTCACATCGCCGCAACGTCGCCACGGCATGGATCTGGGGGCAAGCGTTTATACTTCGCTCACCAACAAATTTTCCAAAACGGGTTGATTCTGTAACGTGTTGCGTTGTGGAAGTCCCCGAAACACAAAATTGTTCATGCTCACGCTGAACCGACTTACATACAGGGCGCAGCACGAGATGGTCATTGACCAACAGGACTTAGTAGGAGTTGGACAGATTTAGGGGAACATAGTACCAGAGTCGTTTCAGCACCTTATTGAGGCTCTTAGATCATGATGATGCATTTATGGACTGTCGAACACTCATCACCGGGTGGTAAGTGTCCAACAGTCCATAGATGCATCATAGTTACTGTTGAAGAACAATGAAACAAATATAAGACTACCACACAAGTTAGACTACTAGTTCTGATATAAATGCTTCCGCCACGTGTGGGCGTGGGGCGTGCAATCGCAACGGAGCACGTTTTCTTCCCTGAACCCAGAATTTTTGCACAAAATTTCACTACTTCGAAGGATCGCTTTGATGCGCTGTCAACTTCAAGAAATGCGCCCTGGGGGTAGCGATTCTCCCCCAAAGTGGCATCCTTCGTTTTTGAGAAACCGTCTTCGTTTTTGAAAAAAACCGTCATTAATGGTCAAAAAGTGGGTTTTGACCATTTTTTGACCATTAATGACGGTTTTTTCCAAAAACGAAGACGATTTCTCAAAAACGAAGGTTGCCATTTTGGGGGAGAATTAGTTCCCTCTGGGCGGACTTTCTAGTCGACAGTTCATCAAAACTCTTCTTCGAGCTTGAGAAATTTCCTGACGAATTTTCCGGGCTGGGAAGAAAACGCGCTCCAATGACAATTTCCTGTTAATGACAGGTTAGCTAACAAGTTCGACCCAGTTCTCGCAGGTTCCAACATTTCCATGTTTTATTTAGTTTTTCGAAGGTTTCGGCTTGCATTTGAGATAAACTGGACTAAACCTCCACAAATCGTGCGCACTGCTAAATGAAATATCATCCTTAAACTTGATTGAAGGCTATTTGTATGACTCTTTCAATATTTTCCGAAAGAGCCGAAATGTATGGGTACTTAGTAGCCTATTTCTGAATCAAACTGGACTTAGTAGTCCCCAGCCAGTGGTGACCACCTCGTGCTGTGCCCTGCTTACATAACAGGGATGTGCGTTATTAACCTAACGAATCAACGCGTAACGGACATCCTTGGCCCAACGTGAGGAATTAACCATTTAACGAAAACCCCTAAAAATCCGTTAAAATTCAGTTCATTAGTGGTCTAAGCAGTGGCTAGGATGCGTGTCGTTCTTATTTCTATCTACCCGACCTTCTCGTACTATGAAGCAAATTATAAATATGTATATTCACGACGATTAAGAAACATGATCTGTATGGTGGCATCTGCAGGACAGTATGATTTCATGAGCATCTAAATGCGTATGGTTTGCTTTAGTTCCCTTTATGCAATGCATGTCTCATTCATAACCATAGAAAGTGCATTATGCCTTTCCTTTCTCTTTCTGCTTCACTTATCCATGTGAGAGTGCAATATGCTCACGATTGATCCCAAAAATGTGCGATTATGAGCAAAATGAAGAATTAGTTAAGGTGACAATTGTAAATCATTTATTTAAAGATGCATACTTCACGACGAATCGAAGGAGAATTTTGTTAAAGCAGATCGAAGAAAACATCACTTGACTTCGACAGCCACAGCCAAGTCGCATTCATGTGGAGTCCCTACAAGAAGATCCAGGGATCTCCTTTCTTTTCTGTTCCGCAGTCCAATGGAGACAGAGCTTCGATAAATTGGCAACTACCTAAAGAGTTGGACGAATACTTTGCGCAATTCCGTTCTTTTTTGCTGACCATTTGAGTATCGGTGGGATGATATCAACACCTCGGAATTCTCACGCATCAAAATTTTGGACTATTAAGGACTTTTCGCACCAACAACTTCCGCTGAGTGCGAGAGTCTGTACTACACAGCCATAGTAATTGCGCCAGGTCTATGATACAGCTTCACTTTAGAAAACTTGGGAAAACAGCTTCTGTTCACAATAACATTTTGGCCAAACATAACGAAGTAACAGATCAACGAATTTTAATACTTTTCTAATGCACACTCCTGTTATATAAGTGAATTTGGGTGAGCACATAAATTTGCGAACTATAGCTGGTTTATCTATCAAACTAGTTCAAGTATATAGCACCAGCAGTGTCAGTTATGTAAATTGAGTCCAGAAGAACGGTTCTCTTGTTTGATTTTCGCTTCTTGTGCTAGTTGAATTATCAGGCGTACGCTTATCAGCTTCGCTCCGTCACGCCGAACCGGAGCTCTTAAGAAGTTGGCTTGATTCGCGTTATCTTCCCCAGTAATCGTTCCAGATCACTCTGCAAGAAGTCTATGTTAGCCTCAAGATCTTTTCCTGTGTATCAACTGTTTTTTTTTCTTCCGTCAGTGACGGTTTGCTATGTGCATATGAATCTACTGCTTCCCTTCTTCCTAGGAAGATGCGTACCCTGATACTGCTTGCTGTTGTTGCCACTATCTGTTGCTCTCTCGTGCTCCCACCGGCACAAAGCAATGTGGCTGAATGCGTGATGTGCAAGATCGCAGTACGTGTTGCTGCTCCATCAATTGGGAAGGACACTGAAGTTATTGAGAAGGTACGCGACTTCGTAGAACAACCTTACTGGGAACAAAGTTAACCCGTTCAGGACTTCGACAAGGAGTGCAAGAAAGAACTGAAAATGCCATTCGCTGACAAGGAGTGTGAGAAGTATGTGAACGAGCATCTCGATCCCATTATTCATGAGCTGGAATCTGGTACTGCACCCAAGGACGTCTGCAAGAAATTACACGGTTGCCCTTCTTAACACATTTTACACGGACAAAAGTGATTTTTTTGCGGGACTCTTTGTAGTTAACTGTTTTGCATGAAATGTATCAACTGTGAATAAATGCGTTGCACACAAAGTAAGTTACTATATTAATTACGTACTTCTTTGATTATGATCAAAATAACTTCAACAAAAACAACACGAAAGAGGGATTTTTCAATGTCAGACACAGTAATTCCCCAAAAATCCTCCTCGAGAAAGATCCTCCTAGCTTTCATCTGTGTCGAAGATATAGTAACGCAAACTGTTTGAACGAAATTTTGGGACGCTCTGTGTAGACGAGATTCTGCTAGCAAGGAAATACATTAGATTCGCGAGGAACAAAGGTTCTCTTCTGTATAACGAGGAGCTAATAACGAAATCGTGTTTGTGTTCCCGTTACTTCGGCAAAACTGTGTTATACAGGTGTGCCAAAAAATTTCCGGCCTCCGCTTGCCTGTTCCATATTTCTGTACAATTTCGAGGGGGTATAGGAGGAAGCCTTTCATGTTAAAATGCAAAGTTTCATGGGATTTCGTTAGCCCGTCCGGAGATCAGAACGTTTTGTTCAAGATAAACTATGGATACCTTCCAAAAATTGCGAATCATGCAAAAAAATAATGTTGACTTTTTGTTCCGTAAACAAGCTCTACTGAACAAAATCTGAGTACCACTCTCAATTGTAAACAAGGAGGAAGTCTTCTAGCATTCCTATGTAGAATTCTGGAACACGGAGTTTTTTGAGGGAGCCAGAATCGATCAGTAATGGGGCGACCTCTGGTCAACGAACAGAGTCAAGGCGAGCGCAGATTGTTGCAGCTGTATTTTGACGTTAGAATTTTGGCAAGGACTTGAGCTACCTAGAACGGTCTTCGGGAATTCCCTGGGCAGTCATCCAACAATTTGAAGCTTCGCAGAAAATTGAGTCTCCAAGACCTTCTCGGCGCTCGAGAGGAAATTCTCATTGAAAATTCGAAAAAGATTTTTGGTCGTTTCGAAACAAAGGGCACGACACTTCACGGTGCCTCTTGGCCGGCAATGAATAACAAAGTCAGTGACAAGATTTGAACTCCCAAGCATGGTGTAATGGATCGAGACAGGCACATGTCCGAGATCAGTGCGATCGAATACGGAGGAAATTTCGTGTCACCTGACTACATTTGTATGTACCCTCAGGAAGCAGGGTAGTCCAAGGCTACTTTGTTCTAGCGCATTCTCAAAGCAACCAAGAAAAATGAATGCAGAAACATGACCATAAAATTCGAACACTCCAACGGAACATTGATTTTCACGAGACTGCATTCCTTTCTGAGAATGTGGACGCACTTCGTTGATTCCGCCGGTTCGTAAGCAGAGTTCAGGGCCCAGCTACAAGAATCTATCCGAATATTCGAAACGGCGCTTCGGCGGAACAAGAACGATTGCGAAATCACGCTTAGGTCTAATGTTTGTTCCCATGCGACAAAACTACTTATAAAATTGGTCAAGTTTGTTAGAATGGCGAGATGAAAAGTGGGTTGACCTTCGAGAGTTCTATATTTATTCGCTTAAAAATTTCATTGCTGTAGCTGGAGTGTAAGTGGTCTAGGCCGGAAACTTTTTGATATCCCTGTAGTGCCAAAAAAGTAAATGTTTTGGGAAGAACGGTACCTCCGTTGTTGTGTAACATCTTCAATAAATAGTGGTAGGTACATCAAGACGCAAAATAGCAATGCTTTGTCACGGTATTAATGTCTTTGAAGACAGCACTCACGCTCAAAAACGACATCGGATTTTCCATGAAATTCTATTCTAGTGGGTATACTTGTGCCCATAATAGAGGAGGAATCATATAAGGGGGCAAAGCTTTTGAGAAATACTAAGTTGTACATTGTTAGGATGAGCCCACGCGGACGAGATCTATTGCCGCAGATGTGTGCGGCCGCGGCGGTGCGGCGGATCTCCGTTATGGGAAAATCCTCGTCGACGCCATATCAGCTGATAAATACAACCAGCGCCCGCCACGGAGGGAATGGGGTGGGGTTGAACATGGTGGCCACCTTCGTACATGCGTTCAAGCTTGATTACCCGAGTAACTGGAAGAGCTGGATTGATTCCTTTTGCAGTTACTCTCTATGTGATGGCAGCTTCAAAATTAGCAGAGGAAAACTTTTTTGAGCATTAGTGCTGCCTTTAAAATAATAAAACGTTTGAAATCATTTCAGCGTTCTTTTTTGAAAACGTCAGATGATGATGTCATTGGGCTGACCATACTCTAGATCCTCGCATCAGAACGACGTTACCTTCCTTTGGTGCTGATTCAATGTAACATGAGAGAAAAAAGTAACATTGAAGTCTATTGAATGAGTATTTGAATGAGTTGTACGGCACTGCTCACGCAAACTGGTGAGGTGCTCTGCACAGAATGTTCCGTAAGAGCAGGTATTCAATTTTGTTATGAGCTGTTTCGTTGTTGCTGTTGCGTCGAGCTACCATTCTCTCTATGGTTCGCTCAGCCTCAGCATTGAAAAACCTGCTTATAGTTGATTTTTGGGAGCGAGCTAGGGTAAGTTTTCTAAGAAAACATTGTTTAATTTGAGGCGATATCTTCTGATCCCTTCGTTCTTGTTGGAAGGGGAGAGACAGTGTCGTAAAGTTCCGCTGTTGATTTGAATAGTTTCGAATTGCCACAAAATGTCCACCGTGGGTGTGCTATTGTTGCAAAAAAATAGTCGAAGGTTATGTAAAAGAAAAGTTCCATGTCGCTAGCAATCTAAATGAACATCGCCGCGTGTGATCAGCTACGTGTGTGAGCGGTAGCGCCACCAAACTTGTCCCCAAGGTGCTCTCGGTTTTGTTCACAAGTAGTTCTGCACAAACCATTCACGAATCCTCGGGAAGAGGGGTCTTTTAGCTTTTGTTGGCGGGTGCTGTACCATGGTACTGCACAATTGTCCTACAGACTTCAGCTGGCTCGATTGTTCGAACGTTACATTAGGTCTTTTTATTTGTTCTATGTACAATAACGGATGAGGTAACGAGAAAAGCGAGTAAAGAGAGGTACGAGAGGAATTTGTGACCTCCAGACTTGTACCGGATAATCGAAGCTCAATCGCCTGTCACGGTCAGCCTTGGGCTTTACCCAGTACCATCCTTACCATCCTACGTGTTCGGCAGGTCTTCCTTGATCCAGCAAATTCAGCATCGATCCATTGAGCAATTCACGAAATCTGAAGCAGGATTAGACGATATCAGTAGGTCCACACTGGAGTTGGTATGTAGAGGACAATGAACTCGTCCTCGGCAAACGTCTCTCGTCTCTCNATCCGCGTCCAACTTTTCCCTTTCAGAAATCATACTCTATCCCACTTACAAGAAGGGAAGTCAGGAAAATTGGTGATTCTTCCGAAAGCAAAGAATTTGCTCTCCTTTATGATAGCGCAATAAGTGCGAATCATCTAGTGCAATGTGTGTGCTTTGTACTGGTCTTTTATGTCAGGTAGTATTAGTTAAGGGGTTAGCAGTAGTTAACTGTTCTAGTTACGATTATGCATAGCAGCGTTGATGGTGTCATAGATGGCAAAGACACACTCCAGGTGAAAACATCAGAAAAAAACATTGTCCATTGTGTGCCCAGCGTTGATTTCTGTTACTGTAGTCGCCTAATTGCTTTTCATGGTGGTCTTGTTAGAACTGCTTTCAATCTGAAAAGAACTAATGCAAGGTCCCGAAACCACGAGAAGCACGTGGAAGAGGTCTCCACTGCAATTAGCAACACAAGAAAACCATGAACCCTCATTTCCCTGACTTTTGCCGTTAAATGTGACATTGGGAGTGCGGCCACACCTTACACTTTGCTCCACGCCTGAATGGGTTACGGTAAGGAGCGGCCTGAACAATTCATCTTGTGGCCGCTTACAGCATGAGGAGCTCCCTTGCAAGCCATTTTTTTTTGGCATAAGTCGCCCTTATTGCGCCGCTCAAAGAGCGAGCAGCCTTATTGCAGGCTATTTCTCGGCGTCAGTCGCCCCTATTTGTCTATAATTTTTTCGGGGCCCCGCCCCGGACCCCGGTACGAAGCCCCCTCTGCTTTTTGGCCCTTTTACTTGTCGTGCGAGATATCTCCACGCTGCAACACATGAGTGGCCTGGCCCAATGTATCATGTTGTATATGGAACAGTGTACAGAATAGGGTATGGAATGCGCACCATCCACAAGAATTCGTGACGATGTGCGCGTATACCCTCAGCGGAATACTCGTCCGCGCTGTGGACGCATGGGAAACAACGCCTTCATTTCCCGTCTTCCGGCGTGTTTCACGCTGTTTCATCACTGCCTATGTGTTCATCGTCCCTGAAAACCTTGAAATTCAGCGAAATCTCCAACACAAGAATTTCCGTGAGTGCTGCCTTTAAATGACACAATGCGTATTTATTAGGTCGTCAAGTATGAAAAGTAGTATTTTTAAAGGCAGTACGCACGGAAATTATTGTGTTGGAGATTTCGCTGAATTTTGGAGTTTTCAGGGACCATGAACTCTTAGGCAGTGATGGAACAGCGTAAAACACACAAGAAGACATGAAATGAAGGCGCTGTTTCCTGCGTCCACAACGCGGACGAGTTTTCCACTGAGGGTGCATGCGCGTAAGAAATCCTGGCGCATTTCATGCACTACACTATACACAGCGCTAGAACGCGCGTCGCACACCAAGTCAATAGCGTTAACTGGCGAGGCGGACACCAAAATGGCCACTCTCGCATGCGCGTCCACGGCGGTATCTCGTAGGCGGGTACACGGTAAGCAACTCAACTCAAAAGTGAAAATTTTCGTGAGTGCTGCCTTTAAAGGCAATGTCTCACCTCAGACGCACCGGCCGAGAACTGGCGCAAATTCTCGGCCGGTGTACGAGGCGCCTTCCGCCTTTTGGCAATGAGAACACCTCTGCGGTCAATGAGATCAGCGGATGTGTATGGCGAGACATGCGTCTTCCTTGCCGAGAAACTCGTACGCACCAGGATAAATTAGCCCCTCAAAAACGGGTTTCTTAACAGTTTTGTTGGAAATCATGTACATGGAGGGCGGACTTTTTGAACAGCAGTCCCAAGAAAGTAGGGCACTGTTGGGACATTGCCCTACTTTTCCTGGCTGCTCCGCTAATTGCAGTGGAGCTGCCAAGAGGCCACCAGCAGAACCTAGGCCCCGCCCACTGTACAAACCTCGCTCTCACCAACCACCAAGCCTTGAGATCGGGTCCGTGTACACGTCCGTCCGTATTCAGTGCTGCTATAACCCATTTTTTCCAATTATGAAAAAGATGGGTTATAGCAATTTCGTTTCCTTTTTTTGTATTTTTTTCTTATAATCTCTACTTTCCGTACACAAAGGCAGTAGTGTACTTGTCGGACAGCGAAGATGCAATGTATACGGATCCGATCTTACGGCTTGCTGGTCGGTGAGGGCGAGATTTGTACAGTGGGCGGAGCCTAGGTTTTGCTGGTGACCTCTTGGCAGCTCCGCTGCAATTAGAGGAGCAGCTAGGGAAAGTAGGGCAATGTCCCAGCAGTGCCCTACTTTCTTGGGACTGCTGTTCAAAAAGTCACGCACCCTCATGTACATGGGTGAGTTCAGTGCGTCGACAAGGTCCAGGTTCTGTTGATAACCTAAAAACGAACATGAGGTGAGACACAGCCTTTAAGTGACCAGTTTGACAGTCGGTATCTTCGTACTTTAATTGGATCCACTTTCTTTCATTTCATTATGAAGATACACCCCTCCTCTTTCAAAAACACCTCCTTGATTTTCACACCCCTCCTCTTTCAAACCGCCTTGATTTTTCGTCAACTCTTAAATTTCTGTCTTAGAAGAACTTTTGTGAAACAACTCGATGACCAAAAATCGTGTCATTTTGGAATATGGGTTCCTTCGCGAAGCCAGTAAAGCAGAGACAAGTCGAAATATCCCAGATCAGCGAGGGAGTGGCTAACAAAAGAAGGGAACAACGATGGATTGAGAAATTTCTTCTCGATGATATGAGCGTGCAATTGAGCGTTTTTATGAAGCTGTTAACGATGAGCTGGAAGCTGCAGCTTCAGCGGCTAAGAGTCAAATTAGGCCTGTATAATCAGCAAGTTTTTGAATTTGTAACCTTATATTATCGAGGTATTCAAGGCAGGAAAGAATTCCTATGGCTGCCCTTGACATAGCACTGTTATACTAGATGGAGACGTAAAGACTATTGCACAGGATTATAAAGGCATAAACACCAGGACTCATATTTTTTCAGTTCAGTTGATTCACTGATATATAAACTATAGGGCTAGAGTTTGAGCGGTACGGAATTCCACAACACTTACCCTTCTCCATGTCGTTATCTCTAACATGCCTCCTCCTTTCAATGAAGACTGGTCAGCGTGACTCCGGGGCACCCCGATGTACCAAAAAGCAAGCGTGGGTGGCCCGCTAACAAGCTCCGTCCACAAATAGAGTTCGCAGAATGCCTGGTAACAAGCCCCGCCCCAAATGTGGCACGCGGAAGACCCGTTAACAACCCCCGCCCATAAATAAGGCACGCCGGCCGCCCACCAGGCTTGAATCCGCCAGCGAAGGCCCGCAAGAATTGCCTGAGTGGATACATGTGAAAACATCACATGCACGAAAAGCAATTGTGAGTTTCATTTGGAGCAGCGCCGAAACTATACATTTTTCAGCTTACTAGTTGTTCCTTATTACTTTAAGCACTACATCTTATATTACGCAGAGCGCATCGGAGTTTTCATAAAAATTCTTCTTAAAATTAAAAAAATCATAAAATTGCAAAGTCCATTGCTCTGCTTGTTTTTTTTTTTTGTAATCCAGTAATTCTCGCATATATTGCCGTGAAACTTTTTCTCCTCTATCCTAACATAGCCTTTGGGGAGGAGCTTCGCACCCCATCTACTCCCGCACCCAAATGAAGGTTCACCCCCCCCCCCCCC